>JACN01112584.1:0-28123 GCA_000787155.1 Scartelaos histophorus
TGCATCTCACGATACAATATTTATTCCAGTATTTGGTAGAGCCTTACAAAATTGTGAACATGCTACTTTTTACTTTTAAAATGCCATGATAAGCATTTGGTCCTGTTAGAATACGAAGAATTAAGATTTAAAAGTGCTTAACAACAGTTATTTCTTTACATCGTCTGCACTGAAATAGCAAAGGATCATGGTCTATGTAGTTCCCTCTGATTTTTATCTTTTTTTAGCTTACTACTGCACCACAACAATGACTTTAAGCAAAGAGACTTGTGATTCGATATATTGTGATGACCACAATATTATTGTGAGACTTTTGACGATAAATATCACGATATTTTGGTTATTGTAACACCTTTAGTAAGGAGGGTTCAACCAGCCTCTTGGAGAGATCGCTGGATTACTCAAACATGCTTTGATGAGAAATAAAACCACCACAGGCATGTTTTTAATTAGGGATAATGAGTGATAACATGGTAGGATTTCAAAAACTCAATTTCCATCCTTGCAGTATTTGTATTTGTACGTTAGCAGCCAAGCGACTATACTTTTACTTGTATACTTTTTCACTATTGCCTCATCACCTTCTCTTCATACACACACACGCACGCACGCACGCACGCACACACACACACACACACTAACACACACACTGACACGGCGACGCACACACACACACACACACACACACACACACACACATTGACACATACACACACTATCCCAAGAATGGTACAGACAGTTGGGGTCATGATTGCAATTTGGAGTTACGGTTAATTGCTGTAAATTGCCATTCATCACCGAATATTGTCCCGTTTTTAAAGAACCAATCGAAATGTGTGCCGCAATCAGACTTTTATTTTGATTCCCCTTTAATTCTTAGTGAGTGGGTGTGCTGATGACAAAAGCCCTCACATCTCAACTTTGAGCCTTGATTGTTTTAGATTTCGTCACATTGCACCGGCACGGTGTATGTGTGTGATTAGGCCTATAGACTGCGGTAAAAGTGCACTGTGGAACTTTTCTGGTAGGGCGTTTTTTCTCCTGTATGGAAGATAATTTGTTCCATCAGATTTTGAATTTTAAACACCACTGAATTTCTCACTTTGATTTTTTTAAATCTGAAAAAAGGTGTGTGGAATTATTTTTATTCAGAATTTTAGTTGCTGAAATTTTAAGTGCACTTTTTCAATATGTTTCAAATTCAAAATAAAAATGTCACCTTTTTCACCTTTAGATATTCACTGCATATTTCCAAGCTCTGAAATTCAACAGTTAAAATTCAAAGTGTAAAATTCGCAATGAAAAATTTTGCAGCAAAGATCCAAGATGTCGAGGCAGAAGCAATCGATCCAGAGTGAAAGAGGAGGACAGAGGCTGTTTCCTATTGGCCGTTCTCATCTGTGGGCGGGGTTTGAGATTTGGATGAGGCTAATTCTGACCAATGAGATCGCTTCACTGCACCATTTCCTTTTTGTTACTAAATTAGATCAGTTCACTTTGGATCGATTGCTTCTGCCTTGGCATCTTGGATCATTCCTGCGAATTTTTTTACTGTGCGAATTTTACTCTGAATTTCAAATTTAAATTTAAATTTTGACTGTTGAATTTAAGACTTGAAAATATCTATGCTGAAGGTGAAATTTTAATTTTGAATTTGAAACAATCTCAAAATGTACATGTAAAATTTCAGCATTCAAAATTCAGCATAAAAATAATTCAAACATGTTTTTTCAGAGTGACAAAAAATCAAAGTGAGAAATTCAACGGCGTTTAAAATTCTAAATCTGATGAAACAAATTATCTTCCATACTCCTGCTTCGCTTGGAATGTTCAGCAGTATGAAATTAAATTATCTATGTTGCATTCTTTGATTATAGGTGTTTTTATTGGTAAAAAACAGCCACTATTGTTGTGAGTGGGGTCGCCTCTCCATACGTACCATTCGCTTTGCTGCATTTATGTACATTTACGTTCAGTTTCTGTAGGGTTATATAAAGTCGGTTTCTGGCATATGAATTTCTTTATTGTCCTTTACGGAAAGCTGAGAAGAAAAGCAGTTTTTAAAGCCTTAAACTTCCAGTGGGACTCCAGACAGAACACAGCTGCTGATAACAGACGCCGGTTGTTTGTAAGGGGATTCTGCATTCTTAAGTTTATGGATGTTTCTCCGCACGACTGATATGAGACTTATGAGAGAACCACGCGAGCTTATGTTTACTGTGATTTATGTTATTTATAGGATCACGTTTTTCTTATAATAACAGAGCCTTGTTTAGTCTAGTGTCATATGGACGGGCCTGTAGTTACACCTGGGCCACAGTAGGAGCTTGTGTTTCAAATCCTGATCCCAACATTAATAGAGAAGTCCCATCCGTCCTACAAGTTTGCATTTCCAAAATTAAAAAAAATGTTATTATTCCTCAGGGGTTTGGCTAAACTTTGGCTTCCACCTCTTGTTTTAGTGTTAGTGTGTAAGTAAGAGTTTTCTCAAGATGAAAATCCATCTTGAGAAGGTTCAAATTCACCCCAAAAGCGAATGGACCAATCACAAAGCAGCGCTCGGGTCTGTGGGCGCTTCACATTTGGCGTCCACAAACAACCCAAAACAAACATGGTGACGTGGACGACCTATTTTTATGCGCAGAAGGAAAGAAGATGTGCTTTTCTTTCAGTTGGATGTAACTAAAGTTTGATCTCAGAGCCTCAGGGAGATTCAGAAGCTCCACCATGTTCCACCGCACAACTGATAATAAATGAAAAGTAAACCAGCCAATATTATCGAGTATGATTAAAAGAGAACTTTGATTAGCTTTTACCGACTCGTTACCTCCTGTAGCTCTTTAAAAGCATTTGATTAAGACCCATTACCATCTGCCAGTCACATTTTAACAGCTTTTGTGCTTTGACTTTTGCTACTGTCACTGCTGAAACCTCTATAACAAACTCAATCACTTATGCAAATGTTCAGCCTGAACGAAGAGGAGTGACAGAAGAGACTGATGGGCCCGTGTGGTGAGAGCTGAAGGAAGAAAGTTCAGGTTTAAAATGTTTGAGGTTCGAAGGGAAAACTGAAGAGCCCGGCAGTAACACATGGAGGATATGCAAAAACTGGTAAACCCTGATTTACCATATGAATTAACAGATGAGTTTCAGCACTTATTCCTCTAAAGAGACAGCTGTTTTGTTTCTCTATACAATTGTCCAATCCTAAAGCAGAATGAGACTCACAAGGCTCATTTGGGTTGCCAGTTCCAAAGCTGAATCCAGTTGGTTCATGAGTCAGTGCTAGTGCAGCATCTACAGCCTCCTGAGCTTCACATGAGCTTCTGCAAATACCGAGAATGAGAAAAAGTCACAAGTTTCTCTATCTGCACATCAAGGCACTGGCAGCTCAGATTCAGCTTTGTAAGACCATTTTTAAAACTGTAAGAGCGCTGGCTACATACAGTTCCTTTCAATTATAATGAACAAATAGTCTGAGAATGATTCAGGCTTAAAAACTGCTGAACTCTTGAAAAAAGTTATTAATTAAAGTTTAGTCCCTATTTAAAAGTGCATTTTGTAAGTTTTGAGGTGAAGGATTTGTCAAATGCTTTTCTCCAGGAACATGTCATTGCTTTGTCTGATGGCATTGAACCTTTTTATCATCATGGAGAAGAAAAAAACAGGTGAAGTTACTGGTCAGGTCTGTGGAGAGGCAACCTGTAATCAAATATACATGGTAGATCTGTTTAATGTCATACTGTGGAACATCTGAAGCAAAGCAATGACATATGCATGGAGATAAGACAGATCCTCAACCGAAAAGTTACTTAGTCCATCTTTAATGCAGGGATTAGTGTTATGAGTTACAGTAAGAGCAAAGTAATGACTAAGCCTACATTAATGTTAGTAAAGTTCAAGTTCATTATGATTGAAGTCTTTGTTCATGCTTTATGAACTGTGCTCAGCTGTAGTTCTTCCATGTTCTCCTCGGCTGCTACACTGACCTGATCTCACTCCTCCCTCACTCGTCTCCTCTCTCCCTCTGTTATGCAGCTCATGTTCAGCATCTGAGAGCTCGGAGACTTTGACGTCTCATGTAGCGATTGTCAGCGGGCAACAACAACAGCCTTTGTCTTAAATAGAAGCACAAAAGACATGGCCTTTTATAGCGCTGGCTCTATTGTTGGCAGCGTGGTGGGTATGTGATTGTCTATGGAGATGGTGACTGTGTGTGTGTGTGTGTGTGCGTGTGTGTGTGTGTGCGTGAGGGGGGGTAAGTCGGGATAAAGCATAAATGGACTCCGCTTTTAAACGCTAGTGCCAGTTTCTGCGTTGGTACTGGCGTCAAGATGGCCCCCAAGAAGAAGGAAGAGCCCAAACCAGCCGCCGCGCCTCCCCCCAAACCAGTGGAGCCGGAGAGACCCAAGACCCCCGTGTTTGACCCCGCCACGGTGACGGTAAGAAGGGCACCGAGGAGGAGGGGGTGAGGAAGGAGGAGGAGGAGGGGACGGAGGATGCTACAAGGTGCTGTGAGATGCTTGAGACGTGAGCACATAATTGGGGCAGGCGTTGACGTGGCAACCAAATCAAAACAAATGAGCTGTCAGGCTGTAAGAGTAATGTAAATATATATGTGGGGTGTAGTGTGACCTTATGGTGTTTTTCAGACATTTTTTTTATTTTTACAATAGTGTATACATGAATTCATATTGTGGAATCTATATACTGTATTATAAGAGAAGTGTTGCTGAAGGCTATTTATTGGTAATATGAGAATATATATATTAAAAAAAAAAAAATCTTACAAATTTCTGCTGAATGTCTTGAATTATACTTGCTATTTTGGAGTAAAAATTTAAAAGTGAAAAAAAAAAAAAAATCAAAGGTATTTACACTTAAAACTGTTCTCAAAACTGACTCTTGAAGCCAGTTCTTTTAACTTATAATATAAATAAAATACATATTATTACTCTATACTTATGACAAGTAAGCAAAACCAGTACAGTTAAAGTTATATTTACTGTAAGTATTTGTAAAATAAAAAAATAAATAAATTCAGCTCATCTATTCAGCAAGTTTGGCAATATAAAAAAAATATATAAAATCAATCAATCAGTGCAGCTCTATAAAAAATATGGATTGAAATTGAAATAAAACTTGCACTAATAAACAGAGTGCAATATACAAGAGTAATAAAAGATCACTTAAAGAGAAGTTTATAAGGAAACTCACATTTATATTAGATTTATAATGTGGATCTTAATGGACGTGTCTGCTTGCATTGAAAGAGCATCAGAGCCCCCATGTGGTCAGACCTGGCCATGCACCCAAGCCTATGCGTATGTCTTTACCATACAAAGTGTCTCATTTACTTTAAAGGTGTAACGTTTCAATGGAGATGTCATTGCACTGCCTAAAATATTCCTCAGTATGACATTAAACAGCTCTACCTTATGTTTATTCAATTACAGATGGTTTTATTGCGCTAAAATCCTTCCAAAAGAGGCGTTCTGACTGTAATGGCATCGCCTCTTCGCAGACCTGACCTGTAACTTGGTCCGGTTTGGTCTCCACGGAGATAGAAAGGTTTAATGCCACACCGTTAAACTTTCCAAAGCCATAACGTCGCATCACGAAGTTACACAATGCAGCTTTAGGAAAATGGCACGAATTTTGGAGAATTAGACACGTCTGCATCGCAAAACCATCTGCTGAATAGGCCCACACAATATGATTTCAGTCGGGTTTGTGAAGAGCAGACCACCCAAAGCACTCCTCTTGTGGTTTACAGCGGGGGGAAGAGCAGAAGGAAGGAAAATATGGGTAATTACTAGCTATCCGCGGCCATTTTGAAACGTGCTTAGATAAGTGCTAGGATAATATTTGGACAAAGCTGGTCGGCGGGTGAGGATTTGGATTTATCCCCACATTATACGGGAGCTGTGTGACGCCCTGCCAGAGTACGCACTGTAAATATAGTCCAGGGTCTGGGGCGGATCAGGCCTCCTCACCACAAGTCTGGATGATATTTTTAGAGCGCTCATAAATTAAAAATATAATGACGAGAGAATGACTAAGTATTGTCAATGAGCCAAAAAACAAAATATATTTACAGTATTGATACTTGATACTAAGCTGATGGCAACACATTTATGATTCTAACTTTCGAATTTCTCTGATTTGGCCAAGATTTTGAAACTTAAATCAAGTTATTCATCTTGTTTTCAGATTAATTATGTACTTGCTAGTTCTGAGACTGCTCCATTCTAGTCTAGAGGTATTTATTTTAAAATAACTTCAAGTAAAAGTAAAAGTACATCAAGTAAAATTATCTTGCTGCATGGACAGAAAATTTCACTTTCACTACTCTTCATTTTCTGCTAAATTTAAGTATTTATATCTTAAATTTTGGCCAAGCTTTTTTGCGGTTCTAACTTATTATCATTCTAAAACACATGGATAAAGTATCATTTTTAGGTATCTGTTGTTTAGTTACTGAAAAGTTAAAAGTATATACTGTATTTTTAGCCTCTTACCTGTTCAAATGTTCAAAACAGATTAAAAAAAACAAAGCATCCATTAATTTCTTCAAAAATATTTTCAAAATTACCACATTTGAGGCTTTAATAGATCTCAAATCTGTCAAAAATACTTTTACATGAGTATTTTTTGCTCCTATATCTATACTTTCTATACCTCCACCATTGAAAGGTCCTGAAGTCAGCAAATATTTGAAGCAAGATGTACCAAATCTCGAAGTGAAGAAAAAAAAAATTTAAATAACTAAATTAAATACATCTGTTTTATATTTTAGTTCTAAATTCTTTCAAGTAGCCACCCTTTCCTTTTGTCGACACTTCTGCGAACCCTTGGCCTTCTCTCAGTTCAAAGTTGGCTCAGCTGGTATTAAAACTGTAAGGGTGGTGGTTGGATGCCAGAGCAGACCAGTGCTTTCTTCTGTGTGTCCTTGGGCAAGACATTTGGCCATACCGCCGTACCATATTTCGTCTGATCTCAGAAGCTAATTGGGGTTTGGCTCGGTTAATACTTGGATGGGAGGCCGCTGGGAATAACAGGTGCTACAGTGGGGCAGCTTTGGCTCTAGTGCGAACTGTTGACGTGTCGTTCAGCAAAACACTTCGCCCACTTTGCCTATCGATGCGGAGTGTGGCAATCCGAGGAGCCAATGGCGCGAATTCGCATCTTCGCTTTCGTCATTCTTCCCTAGGAAAACTATGGCTACAATTGTTACTCGTTACTGTGGGTGTTCTACATGTTTTTTATGGTGGAATGTTCAGCCGTTACCGTGGAGACAGAATGCACATATTAGCAAACGCTGTCAGAAAAGTTTGAAGGTGTGAACGTCTGAAAACTCAATGGACAAAATGGCTTTAAGCGACTTTTCCAGGAGTCTATGTGCGTTCATAGTCTTTTTATGTTTGTGTGAGTAGTGCCTTCAGTTAGCATCAAATTCCCAGGCTATGTTGATGACATCGGCGACAACGTATCAGTAGTCGCTTAAACCACCATGAGTTTGGAGCGAATGAATAATGCTCTGGACTGTGGAGTGACTTTGAGCGTCTGGAGGAGTGCGAATACGACTAATATATTATGTTCACTTCATCCAGGTGACCTTTCTGTCTCTTCTTAAGTATTTTATAATGATTACTGTTCTATAACATCTTTATTAACTATAAAGCAGTTTTATTACTCCTCAGACAGGTGAAGGGTGTCTGGGTCGCCAACATATCCACTGGTAAAACAGGGGCTGCTTGGAGGAAAAGGTTGAGAAGTGAGAGACGGTGAATCGAAACTCTGTGACGATCTGCTGGTTTTGGTCAAATCAGCTTATCGTGATTCTCTGCTTTTCGTTAATGCATATTCAAAAACCGACACTTAACACCATCCTCTTCTACTTTTGGTCAACCTCCATCCAACTCTGAGTCAGGGACAGTTCTAGGTATTTGGTGGCCCCAAGAAAGATTTTGGTTGTGTCCCCCTAATGGATAGTTTGAGATCCAACTTACATATGAACGATTTTAGTGGTGTTGACTCTTACTGCAGGGTTCTCACGGTCATGGAATTCCTGGAAAACTCATGGAAATTGAAAATGTTATATTCCAGGCCTGGAAAGTCATGGAATTTTAATCTCTTTCACGCAACTACAGCATTTTGTTAAGTAATCATTTGGGTATTTGATTATTTCTGATTATTTTCACATAATCATTCATTTCGTTGATACCAGTGAACCCCATAATGTTCGTGGAAAAGGTCAACATTTCATATTTAGCCCTAAAAGCAAAGCTAAATTCTACACATGTACAATGGAAAATTCACTTTAGGTCATGAAAATGTCATGGAAAAGTTTTGAAATTTTGAACACTGTAACTGATATTGTTAAGAAATAACAAACTAAATAAACAAGAGCTCATTAACCTTTATCCGGCTCTATTTTTCTCGCTCCAATTGTTTTATTTATCTGTTTTGTAATTCAATCCCATTCCTGAACTTTCTTTTTGGAGCCATTTCATTATTTGAGGGCACTGAAGCAATCTCAAAGCGCGGGGTGTTCATAAAGAGAGATAAAGCAAAAATGTCTCCATGAAAACTAGCTCGCAGCAGACCATCTGACAGAAAAGTTATATAGCGCATCTTTACGATCTTGAACAATGTTTGGAGGGAGTGGAGGACATTTACAATTGTTTTAAAAGGTGTGGATGCTTTTGGTGAGATCCTCGGTGCGGCTCAACAGCAGCTGACAGATCCTATCACCGACGCCATCCATCAAAGCCAAGGACGCTCATAAAGAAGTGCATGAAACCTATGAGTAACCCAATCCAGAGCGAGGACACCCCAGACCCCCAGAGGGAGAGGGCAGGACAGGGGAGGGGGTCTGATGATCTGATGTGCTGTGGAAATATGCCTGTGTAACTACTGTGGAATGACAGGCCGGAGATAGTGAACCAGGCCCCTAGATTTAAAGTGGAACCAGAGACGAAGTGGCCTATCAAGAAGTGGCCTAGGAGTAAGATGTCACCCATAGCGTTCAGCTCCAGTCAAATGAAGCTCACAGATTTGGAGTTTCAAATCTGGAACAGGAATTTATTTAGAGTGAGTTAATATGAACATTTTAGGACCAAAGACTCAGTGCAGCAGTTACAGACAGAGGGCCAACAGTGTTTCAGTGTAAAGTCAATGGGGCCTGAAGGGACCCCATGAGCACTTCCTATATGAAACATTGTGGCTAGCGGGTTAGCTCTGTCCATTTATACCAGAGGTGGACAGTTATTTTTTCCATGAGGCCACATGAGAAACAGAAAATACTGTGGAGGGCCAAAACGCTTAACTCTGAATTATATTAATTGTATTTCTTTGTTTAAAAAAGTAGTAAATAGCAGTGTTTTGACGCACTGGTAAAAGCGTATTTTACGACTAAGTAAATTAAAAAGTGAGGTTGCCTTACAAAGAAAGTCATTTAAAAAAAAAACTCTAAAATAAAAGCAATGCAGCTTTAGTCCATGCATAAGGTAAAATGATAAAATATGCTTATTTTCAATTTAATTCAATTTATTTTTGTATTGCCTAAAATTACAACAACAGTTATCTTCACAAAATTGTTAATTTAGCAAACAGAGATGTCAGAGAATGAAGCAGAATAAGAAAAATAATAGTAATAATTCATTAATAATTCAAAAATACAGAATGTAAAACAACAAGCAGGCAAATGGATAATTGGCCCAGCATCTCCTGTCCTTAGACCCTCCTTATACAGAATGTCCAACAACAAGCAGCAAATGGATAATTGTCCCAGCATCTCCTGTCCTTAGACCCTCCTTCATCGGCAAGGAAAAACTCGTAAAAAAAAACCTAGTGGGAAAAAAAACAAGAAACCTCGAGGAGAACCACAGTGAAGGAGAGATCCACTCCCATGGACGGACGTACTCTTATGATTAATATGTGCTATATATTATTTAATTTATTTGCTTTGGAGTTGTGCAGTCCAGTTTTAAATATAATTACGTTAACTACAGTGAAATAGGTAGTCTAACCTGTCAGCTTAAAATAAAATAAAAGTAAATAAGTTGAAAAACATGTCATTTTGAGTATTGTACAGTGGGTGTAAACAAGGTAAATGTGCAGCTTTGTGTTGAAAAGCGAGTCACTCGAAATGGTACTTGGTGACATCACACAGGTTCCTCTTTAAAATATTAATATACGTTTTTTGGTTGTGTTTTCTTTCAGTTGGAGTTCACGGCAGATCAGATAGAAGGTAAGAAAAATCCAGAATACATAGAACCTCTGTGATTACATTTAGTTGCAAATGCCAATTTAAGTTCCACAAAATGGCATTAAACTTCATGAGAATATGTGACTATTTAGGTGATGCCAGGCCATATTATAGGTCAGATCTGTGGAGAGGCAAACCTACTTACAGTAAAAAAAAATGTGTGTTCTGCAAGATTTCTTTTCTTTTTTCACATGCAGTTGAATTACTACATAATAGGTGAGTTTAATGCTCTAGAGTGAAACATTCCAGACAAAGCAATAAAATAGAACGATAAGCAGGTGACAAACCCTCACTAATGCTGCATATTTGCACTTATACTGAAGCTATTTTTAATTTGAGCCGATTAGCCAGATCATTGAGCAGGGCCATCTCCAGAAGTCTCCTCAGAGGTGCTCTTTAATTAGAACATTATAATGAGAGCGTCCAACTGTGAGCGCCCCCTGCTGTTTGTGTGGCAGACTTTAAAGACGCCTTCCAGCTGTTCGACCGGACGCCCACCAGCGAAATGAAGATCACCTACGAGCAGTGTGGAGACCTGATCCGGGCCCTGGGACAGAACCCCACCAACGCAGAGATCATGCATGTGCTGGGAAAGCCCAAGCCAGAAGGTACAAATACAAAAAAATGTACTTCAAACACCAGCGTTTATTGCCATATTATCAGAATATGTATAAGTGTATGTATTTATCCATTCACCAGCATTGAAATAAACACACACTGCAGCTTAAATGGATTTGCTTTTATCCCAGTATTTAGTTGAAAATGCACTTCAAACACCAGCGTTTATTGGCATATTATCAGAATATGTAAGAATACGTATTTATCCATTCACCTGCATTGAAAAGTGTGTGCTGGGTGAGACTAAACACACATTTCAGCTTAAAAATTAAACATGGATTTGCTTTTATCCCAGTATTTAGTTAAACCTACTTTTTTTGGATGTATATTTAATTGTTTTAGATATTGTGGTATACTACTTGATCAAAAATGTACAAAAAAACATATCGAACAATTAAAAACGGCTTAAAAAAGTCTTAACAAATGATTCCATGGAAACAGAAAGTTAAAAAGATCTGTTTTTAATTGTTTTATATATTGTAGTTTGCTACTTGATCAAAAATTTACAACAAAAACTATTAAAAATGGGTTAAAAAGTTACCTGCATGATGATTCCATGGAAACAGAAAGTTAAAACGTTACTTCTTCATGGAACGTTCTTCATGGAGATAGATATGGGGAAGAAAACTGCAATTCCATGGAAACAAGCAGAAAGTTCTCGTCCAGTCCAAATAAAAGTTAAAGGACGCAAGTTTTTCAGTGCAATACAAAAAAACAAAATGAAAAAAATAAAGATATGCTTTTATTTTAGGCTCACAGTGAGACTTTAAGTTCAAAAGTATTGTAAAACTAAGTCTAACAGTTACAATATTTGCAGTACCATTAATCTCAAATACAACAGTTAAGTACATACAGTAGCTTTACTTCTATACGCACAGAACCAAATGAGAAACAAAGCTCTTTCTACTAGATGAGTCCATGATGAGTAAACTCCCAGTACTCGTGTGTGGTTGTGTTTCAGACATGCAGACTAAGATGCTGGACTTTGATCAGTTCCTGCCCATGCACCAGCACATCTGCAAGGCCAAAGACCGCGGCACCTACGAGGACTTTGTGGAGGGGCTCAGGGTCTTCGACAAGGAGGGCAACGGCACCGTCATGGGGGCGGAGCTACGGCACGTGCTCGCCACTCTGGGTACGGCTTTACGCTCACCTCCACGCAAACATATTTAAAAGAATGATGGTGCTTTTCATGGAGCGTTTAAATAGGTTAAAATGAACTCAAATTTGGGTTTCAGTGCAGTCTCATTATATCAATTCATACTCGGCAATGTGGGATCCAAGTATTAACCAAGTGCAGCTCTGCTTAGCTTTGCTCAGGCTTTGAAAAGGACATTTTAAGCATTTCTACCTCTTTTTGAATGTGACATGTTCAAATCTTAAACTAATTTCATTTTCTTTTCCTTTTGTTGCTCACTAGAACAAACTCAAAACTACAGTAACAATGACTAAACACCAGAGGGCAGCACTTTCACTTCACTGTTTTTATGATATTGAGCTATCCATTCCAATCCATTTTTATTTCTATAGCACATTTCATGAACAGTTTCCAAAGTGCTGCACAAATACATAATATTAACAGTAATAAAATAATGATAAAATAAATCATACTAGTCTCAAAACAATAAAACCAGTAAAAAATAGTAATAAATAAAAAATAAGAGCAAAAAACAAAAAAAAACAAAAAAAAAAACACAGAGGACCATACAACTTACAAGAATCAAAGCTAGAGAATAAAAATAGGTTTTAAAACTATGAAAACAGGAGTAAATTACAGCTTTAACAACAGAAAACTGACTGATTTACCATTTATTTTTAAAAATGTAACGCCATACAGTGGAACATGCCAAGCAAAGCTCTTTAATGTTTATTACAATACCCCAAACTTACATTATTCATATGATTTTGTAATTCTTTATGTTTCTGTGCAGGGGAGAAGATGAGAGAGGATGAAGTGGAGCAGCTCATGCAAAACCAGGAGGACGCCAACGGCTGCATTAACTACGAGGCCTTTGTCAAATACATCATGGCCTCCTGAACCATCCTATTGTCATATTATTATTACATCACCCTGTATATGAACCATTCTGAACCTGTTGTTATAAATAAATACAACTCCAAAAAATCATAATTGAGATTGAATGAAAAAGGGTGTGTTTCTCCAGTCTTACCAGCAGAGGGCGGTGTTGTCTTTAGGATCTGTAGTTGAGACAGAAATAATAGAAGGAAACTGTTTGGACAAGACTTAAGATATTATAATCTAGTATGACAAACCAGAATATTATAATAATTCTGGTATTTTCCATAAAGTTGTTGAAAAAAGTTCATCTGAAACATACAAATGCAAATGTTCGAATTATTTAGAAGAATTTTATGAAAGATTTTGTTTTTAAAATTTCATAAACTTGACCTCACGGTGTCCCTTGATACTAAGATAAGTTCAAATCAAATATGGCTTTTATTGATAATGACTGTAATGTTCATTTATTCTCTTTCATGTATTAACTTTACACACAACATCCAAGCAGTTTGTCTTATAATTTGGTGTTTTGGTTCTCAAGACGATTATCTGATCAGAAAGCAGAATGAGCCTCACGTGAGTCTCACATTAGGGTTGCCAGATTCAAAACAACAAACAGTTAAAGGAAGTGGCAACCCATATTCAGTTGTGATAGCAGTAGGGATGTAAAACTAATCGAATATATTGTGACATACTGTTAAAATCTCACAAGAATACTGAAGAATATATCAAATTTATAAGTTTGTTTGCTTAAATTCTTTGTTATGGTGCAAAATGACCTAAAAAACAGATAGAACTACACGGACCATGATCCTTTGCTCCATTTCAGTGCAAACAACATGAAAAATAACTGTTATTTAGCACTCGTAATTAGTTGGTTTACGACGAAAAAAGTAACATAATCACAAAATCACACAAAACATCGCACCGTGAGATGAATATCGTACTGAGAAATTCGTACTGAGCCTACATACATTTCCTTTAATAATCTGTCTCTATGGGAAAGTCATTGCTTTGCTCTGAAAGTTGCATTAACATGATCTTAACTGTAGAAAAGCAGGTGACTCCCACGTTTCTGACCTTGGATCTCTCCATTGGGTTTTCGTGTGTCCTTATAAATAACAGAAATATAAGAGGACATAAGGGGCTTAAGTCATTAAATGTGTGAACGCATTCGTCATGTGGACTTTTCACGGAGGTCAACTGTGGACGTATGTGTCATGTGTAATATGGTTAGAACAATATGCTTTCGGAAAACTTTACAAACATTTCGTTTGAGTTTAATAAGTTGAAAATTAGCTGGAAACCAAATGCTGAAAAAAATATTAATATCAGCTAAATATATTGTGCAATTTGGGGGTTTAATTCACTCTACTTCAAATCTTTACTTTAATTTAAATGTTATCTCATCAAAAACACCCCAAGTTGATTTTTGTTTCACTGTCACATATTGAAAATGCATTTCATATGATTTTTTACTCCACTTTCTGCGGCTCATTTCCTTCTCCAAAAAGCCTCTAGAATTTATCTGCATTTAGGGTTGTGCTCCAGCTTGTGACTGAACATAACTCCAGGAAACAACATTATAACAGATCAGAAAATAGCACAATATGGGCCCCTTAAAGAGTGTAGCCATTAAGTCAAAAATAAAACAAAACCAATATCCTGAAAACAATGGACTTCTTCCACTCTTATGTCATCTGAATGTTCAAAATTCTAAAATGGACTCAAAATGAAGGTAACATCATATATTTACAATGATTAACTGATGAGCAAATCTAAATGCTAATGGTTTTATCACATTATAACAAAAAATAAGCAACAATTTTGAATTTTCACAGTACAAATCTTATTTACTTTGCTTCTCTGTTAAGAAGGACAGGAAAAAAATACAGTTTTTGAACCTTAAAATAGTATTTGGGCTTCACAAAAAGTATAATTCATGATGAAATGTGTAATATATCTGTAGATGACGTGAAAAACTGTTGTGGGCTCAATATTTTTGTGAGGATTTGTCCAGTAAAACGTGAATTTTCCTTTGTAAAAATGCTTAATGTTGATCATAAACTCTTGTCAACTAAACAAATGCTGTAAAACACAATTGTAAATGTTTTTAGACAGGACTTAAATATCATTCAAATGGTGGTTTTCATATTCAAAATTGTTCTTGATTAAAAAAAATTGTGATATTCTGAAATGAATCCTAGTTTTCCAATTAAAATCCACTTCATTTTTGCCTCCAGTTTCCTCCATCCCGAATTTAGAATATTTCTGTTAACAGTTTTTCAGAGGGTTCAGAGGGTCTAAAATGAAATATTGTCTTCAACTTTAACTATGACACAATTTCAGTGTATTTTAGTGTTGATTCTCGGCACATTTGGAGATTTTAAGTTACTCCCAAACAAAAAAAAAACAGAACTTAGATTCATTATTTTTGTATGTGGGCAAAACTTAGATCTCAAAACTCCTCAAATTCCAAACTAGGCTAAAAACTAAAAACAAAATTCACAAAAATACCCAAAATAACATGTAGCAACATTCCCCTTTCATTCGCGCCATCTTCTTTTCCACCATGAAATCTACATATCTTTTTATAAACTGTTATCGGATTAATAATGTATGTGCCTATGGGGGCTGGAGTCGCTCTTATTACCGTTTTACTGTACTGGGCTGGACTCCCACGGGTTATTCAAACCTCTGAGCACTTTACCCACCTACATCTCACAAAGTGGAACATTAAAAAGTACCTTAAAAGATTACATTTTTAATATCAGCTCAGAGACTTCCGCCGGTGTCTGCCATATTTATTCCTGCTTTTTGAACGATGTCGAATGAATTTTATATGTGTGTCTGTGTGTGTGTTGACAGGAAGTCTTCACACACCGCTGCCTCTATAATAGCCCTGGAAAATGGTTTGGAATCTAATGCCATTTAAATTCAAATTCAGAGCGATTCGTGGCATAGCTCTTTCACTCGCCATAAAAGCCCGGGCGATGAATAAGGGAGGATTTTGTCTCTAAAGGTGTAAGGCTGATGACTCTAATCCTGCCTCTCGCTGCTAAAATAGGCCACCGGGCTGTTAAGAGGACATCAACTCAAGGCGTTTTAAACAGATGTCATGTTTACGTCGAAAAACATCTCTATTTTATTGGTTTATTCATGCATATGTGAGTAATCCTGTTTAATATGAGCAGAGAAACTATCTGTGCCATAGTTAAACCCATTTGAATCATCATATATATACACACAAGCAACAAAAACGTAAAATTATTGTGCAAAACCTGTTGCTATTAAATAAATTTTGCTGAATAACTCAAATTTGATTGATTGATTTGTAAATGTATTAGGGCCAATGAAATGACGTGTGTCCAATGCAATTTTTTCAGTTAAAAAGGTTAAAATTTCATAATAATTCCCCACATACCTGTAGAATTTCTGATCTCCATGGAAACAAATCATTTTGTCATTATTCTGCATGTTTTTGCACTTAAAATGTTAAAATGTCATGTGTCACAGTTTCTTTAAAATTACTCTAAATCTAATCAAATTTATTTTCTTTTGTTAATAATGTAATAATATAGTACAATTATTACAACGTAGTAATTCCTATAGTGCAAGAGTAATGGACTAGTATGAGAAGTGTCTGTGCTCTCGGAGGTCGTGGATCAGTCATAAATTAGTGAGGAAACAGATTAGAATGCAGGTACCTTGTATTTTTTTTTGTTTAGTGCAAAGTGGAAAAATATTGACAAATGTACAAAGAAAGACAGTGATAGGCACACGTCATGACCTTATAGAACAGTTCATTATCATCAGCGCTGATCCAAAACACAATGGGCAATAACAATCAAGCAATCAAGCAGTAGACAACAGCAACTGTATTATTAACTCAAAACTCATCCCAAAGTTGAGTGAAGTCCAGGGTAGAGTCCAGATGTGGCAGGTCCATGAGGAGATACTCACCAGTCCCTTTCTAAAGTTCATGAGGTGCATTAGTGCAAAGTGCATGAGTTGAGGTGGGCAGATGTAGAGTTGTGCAAAAGAACAATGGTGGAAAAGGCTTAGAGTTCATATCTCCTACTGCAGGAGGACAACTCTGTTAAGAAGATGATTCATAGATCCTGGGTAAACTCGCCATCGACCCATGAGCCATGAACAGAGAAAAATAAACGACCGGACCTGTGTGAGGAACAGGACCTGGTTCAGTACTAACAATGATCCCATCAAAAATGACCAAAATGATTAAAATCCATAATGGCATCAGTAGTGCTCTCTAACAGACATATGAATCCATCATATTTTCACATCATAATAGATAAGTGTTCCTAGAGTTATATGAAATAACCTTATGTAACGCCTCCCGCCGCCTGAACCTGAGTGAGGACAGCTCTGCTCAGAGCTCATCTCACCCACTGCAGCTCAGAGAAAATCAAACCATACTGAAGTCAATGCACTGATAATGTGAAGCTAACTATGAACTATTGTGAAAGAACGGAGCAGCTAGTGCTTAGTCAGCATAAAACACACACCACTTGGCGGAGACTATTTTAAGAGTTGCCACTCGCGTTAATCGGCTCAGATTGGACCCACACAACATCTGTAAAGGTTGGCAAAATGTAAAGTGATGTTCACCCAGAATAAGACATGCTGCCTGCCTGCCTGCCTTTCTGCTGCCTGCAGCATGTTTAAACCATTAGTTCACATGTGTCATGTGACTATAAGTACCACGAGAAGACCCAGAATGACTCCAAACTCAAGAGCAGCTCAGACAGCACTACAGAGCTTAATGTATAGGAATAATACATTTAGTTTATTTATTTTTACTGCTATTTGCAGGGGTTACATGTCGGTTACATATCCATTTTTTCAAATATCATGTTTTCATGTTTTAATATCAATCATATTGTGTATATCCACCCCTTGAGACATACATGGTCTATGGAATATGTAGAACAGGAGCAATCTGAGATTTCTGATCCCCGCCAAGGTATGACGTGGACACAGAATCCACATCTGGATCCGCATCATCACCAAAATTTAATGGAGTGGTCCTAGGGCCAAGATCTACCTCATGTAAATCCTGTCCACAGACAAATAGATAAATAAATAAATAAATAATCCTTAGCGGAGATAATTAATCAAAACATAGGAATAAAAACAATTAAAATTACTATATTTTGACAAGTAAACCAAATTATAAAATGTTTTGCTCCAGAATTTAGCAACAGCACCTAAGATGGGGCGAATGCCTCCCCTTTAAAGTCTTGCAGTTATGTGGGAGTGTCCCTTGGGTGCTCTGTCTCCCTTGTGTTTTGGAACAGCTGGTTAATTTGCTAATGTCACTTTGTGTTGCAGTGGTGAGGGGGGAAGAGCCATAGAGACTGTCACTCTACTGAGAGCCACTGAGCATGCTCAGACGCTCCAGTGCACACAAACACACAACATGTGATTAGTGCTAGAAGTCACTTAGAAGTCAGTCAGTCAAAAGGACGCAGGGACGGAGCTCATGGACGTCACATAACAACACTTGGGATTTTAGCAGTGAGTGGAACAAATATGTGAGAAATGAAATGTTCTGCAACAGCTAAATCAGATTTAAAATGTGACAGACTGACTATGGTGTAAAATAACACAAATAAAAGTCTACATCTCTGCTTCAGGTTTAGAAACAACAAAAGAAAAATCTGAGGCGCCCTGAGTGCAGTAAAAAAAAAAAAAATCTTTCATTATAGATGTTTAAGCCTCCTTCAGTTAAAAAGATACGTGATTTTAAATAAACCAGCACCAATCGCAGGATAAAGTCACATTCATTCAGTCCTTTATTTAACAGGAAGGATTCAAAATCTCTTTTACAACAGTGTCCTGCCAAGTGGCAGCCGCACAAATACAAAACGGTCTTTTGTCACACAGTCTTTTAGCTCTTCTTAGTGGTTCAGGAGGACTTTAAAAGAGGGAGATCAAATCTGCTCCTTTAGCTGCAGTTCATCCTGAAGCCTGATCCATGCAGAGGGCAGCAGAGGGAAAGGCTTTGGTCAGAGTGAACTTTAGGCACCGGCTTTAAAACAGGTCCCTGAGAGCACAGATGGACCTGTGGAGCTGTCACACTGTGTGTGGTGTCATATAGAACATACATCATATGTAGTCATTTATAAAACACAAACATGTGTGCGGACATGTCCACAGCAGCCACACAACTAAGGTGCAGAACACACAATGGAAAACGCGGACTCACCTCGGTGTCACTCAAACAAAGTAGTTTGAGGCGACTCTTCCCCGTCCTTTCAGTGCTTGACCCGCATCAGAGTTGATTAAGTAATGCTTTGTGTTTAGGTGCTACTTGAGACTGGTAGATCTCCTACAGTAAACTAATCCCACATTGCATAAGTGCAATTCAGCGAGGTACATCCGCGCTAAAGGTGAAAGTCATCATAGTTCACTTAATATAGATCTAGCTTCCCGCCCAACTTTGAGAGGCTATTTTAAATATCGCCCGATAAGAGTACCACATTATCGCTGATAACGGCCCACCACTAATTAAATATATATATACACACACACACACACACACACACACACACACACACACACATACACACACACAAAATGACAAAAGGTAAACATAAGAGGAAGTTTGTAAATGTTGATCAAAGTTTGTTCAAGTGTGCAGTGGTTTGTCAAGTGTTTGGAGGTTTTGCCAGTGGATCATTGTTATTTAATCACAGACAGACTTTATGAACATGCACAGATACACTGTCCTTAAATGAGATGTTTTTCAGTCTGTTTGTTGAGAAAAATAATTGCTGTGGGAGGAGTTGAAGTGCCCTTTATCTCCCCCCTGCTGTTAGCTAACAAGCTAGCTAAGCTCTGCACAGTCGGAGCTACAACCACTTTCACTTTCCATTTTGACATATGAAGTACATTTGAATAAGCTCTTCTCATGGTTTTGAGCTTCTTGTTTATAGGTGACATTTTTAAGGATTTTTGCACATTAAGGACATTAAGAAGGTGTAATATAATGTTTTGAATTGTTAATTACTATGGAGACGGTGGTTTCATCATTCTCAGGGTGCCTTCACACTGACAGCAGTTGGTGTGCACCAAACATTCTATTCAAACCAGAAGCTCTTAGTTTGGTTTGATTTTATTGGCGTGAAAGCATCAACAGAACTCATATCTGCTCTAAATCAAGCAGAACCTCTAAAAAGAGGTGGTCTCGGTCCACTTGACTCCAAATGCCAAACTCTGGTGTGGTCCCTCTGGTCAGAACACACTCAGGTTCAGATCATAGACAGGACAAACAAACGATTCCAAATGCATCATGGGAGGGGATACTAATTATTTCATTTCCTGTTTGTGGTGCCAGAAGAAGACATGGGTGATACCTCCAACCATGGCCAAACGTGGTCCAAGTCAAGCCAGAGCCACCAGAGGACACAGAACTGATTTAATGAGCCACTTCACTGCACCGTGTGGACTTTTCATGGCTTCATCTTAGAGAAAAGCATCTGCTACTGGCAGGATCAACCAGGCAGCCCTGTGTGTGCACCAGGCCGGCAGGTCGGAGTGTGACAGGGCTGAGGTTTGGTCCAGATGCCTGCCTCACAATTGGCGGTCCATAGGTTTGTGAGTCCAAAGGCCAAGGAGGCTCTTAGGGTTCAAGAAACTGTGGCTGGTAGGAACTGGCCTGTGACGTCTGAACCCTGCAGAGGGGCTGAACCCTGCAGAGGGGCTGAACCCTGCAGAGGGGCTCTGTGGGACGGACATTGGGTGAGATGGTGTGTCTCCAGTTGTGCTTCCAAGAGGTCTGACATGTGGGAGAAGCTCAGCGTCCCTGAGCCAGGTGCAGTCGTACCTGCCATGTACAGGAGCCTTGGGTATATACGTCAGTTGGACCAGTGTTGGTTTGTTTGCAGGACTAGTTTCACACCTGTAGTCCACTTTCTCTATGTGACATAATCATTTTATCATATCAGATAAGGCCCAAGTGCAGTGCTAGGGCCACTTACACTTATAAGATTACTAGATTAAAAACCATGTTGACCGAGGTGGACGTTTTTATAACTCCTTAAATTAAAACCTAACTTCTTACTTTCTAACTTTGTTCTCCTTAAAATTTTCAGTCTGTAAAATACAGTAAGCTTTGATCCTAAATTCATCTAAAAGAATGAAAGAATAATTTCTGTTAAAAATTAGCACAAGTAAGAATATGTAGGTCACCAGTGAAAATTACATTTCACTGCCCGATTTGACATTTCACTGTGGACCTTGAGGCTTGAGGGACACAGTGTTTTAACTGCGCTGCTGCAGTTCAGTCTGTTCCACATATACACCACGAGTCAAAAGTTTGGGATATATGAACTTATGTAGCAAAGAAAAAAGAGAAATAACTACACAATGCTTTTATGGTTTAAATTCAAACCCTTGTCAGCTTTTCAGGAGGCGATGAAAACAAGAGTCCAGGAGACTTGATGTAGTTGCGTATGGTTTCTTTAATTCTGACTCAAGCAGATGCAGATACAGGTCATCATTCAGTTGACTTCAACGCGTCTCTAACAAACCGTCTCTCTAGTGCAGTGAAAGTAGGAGGCTTAAATACTGAACATCTTGGCACACCTGTCATAGTATTCCTTGTTTTACAACATCTTGTGGTTATCATTTGACTAGCAGTATGGTTTCGATGCGATAGCCTGGATCTTCAAGAGTTAATCATGTACCCAGTAGGTGGTGAGCAGATCGCTGGTTACACTTTTAACCCCTGTGATGACCACATATTCACCAGTCCCTTCACCTCTATCCCCGTAACCTTACCAACACACAGAGGACACATAAAACAATGAAATTCTAAGAAGATATTTCTCACACCCTGAAAGTAGAATATTTATTTAAAATGGAAGTGTTACGGCCACAGGCCTCCAGCTCCTAATGGAGTCGTATGTTTAAGTTCCTGCTGCTCATCCCTGTTCAGCCTCAGTCTGACAGACCTCTCCTGTGATTGGTGCTTTGACTTCAAGCTGGCACCTGATTGGCTCTTGGGCTCTTCCCGTGGATTAAAATCTTCACCTGCAGTTGCAGGCTCCGCCCCCTGCTCCCTGCTGCTCTGAGTGTGGACTGATGCCTCCTCCTGTGTGCAGTGTGAACCTTCTGTGAATACTGAGACTCTAGTAGTTCTTTGTGACGTTGTTAAGAGACTGGCTTGTTCTGTTGCATTGTGTTCATATAATTTGTACAATTTAACTCACTTTTTGGTTATACCTTTAAAACACTCGTTTAAGAGACTCTTTTTGTTAATTATTGTAAATATCCTCTTTCTGTTTTTACAAATTAATTTAACAAAACAAAGGCGTTGGAGCCTTTTTATCCTGTTGTATAATTTGATTTTGACCCATGTTAACATTATGGTTGCTAGGTAACAGCTACAGAAATAGTTCTATGTAGGTCATGTCTGCTGCCCATGTCCATCTAGGAAGTAAAATGAAGGACTTCACCAAAATGAAAAAAAAAAAAAAAAAAAAAAACAAAGAAAAAAGAAAAACAAAACAAAACGCCATATTATATCATCGTCCTGGAATTGCCAATCAAAACACATCTTCCTGTATGTTTTTGATGAGATAGCAGCATAATGACATGACTAAACTCTCACATGAGTCAATTTTGTGTCACACAGGACCTTTAAACATAATGACGTTAGCAATGGCTTCTCTGAAACCGATATCCACTGCAGGGCTATTTCGTGGCGAGCTCCTCTCTGACCTCCGACCCTCTCTATAAACAACTGTTGACTGTCCTTGTGCCCTTGTGCTAATCTTTGGCACACAGGCTCCTCTCCAGTCCGGCCCGTATATTTAGTCATTATTCACAGACAGCCAATTTTCCACTGGAGTCCCACAGCGGAGGCACAGCTAAGCAGCAGCTGGCCGGCCACATTCTGCACAACTGCCTGGGGAGTGGGCATAGGCACAGGGGCATTTAGGGGGGGTTAAGGGGGTTTAAGGGCACTGTCAATGGGAATAGTTTGCAGGGGAGAATTTGTGAATGAAAGATGCTGTGGGTGATTTGTAGTGTCTTAAAAACATAAAAAAAACACACATTTTACAATGTTAAACAGTAGAGCCACATTTTCACATTTCACATATTGTTTTTCACTTGTGTGCGGTTTGGTTTTTCACTTTTATTTTGTTTCTTGCATAAGTGTCTGGGGTTTAAAAACACGGTGGAGCACTTCCTGTATTATGACATCACAAGCACAAGACTGTTTTCAGTTTGAGAGAAGAGTCTATTATGACATCACAAGCAGAACTAGAATGTTTTCAGTTTGAGAGAAGAGTCTAAATATGCAGGATTTTCAGGTATGCAGTACATTTCACTACTTTATATAGACACCTGAATTTATATAGATGTATAAATATAAAAAAAGACAAAGTTTTTAAATACATGGTTATTTAAATTGAGATTATTAATTTGACTATAGCAACAATAGCAACAAAAAAGACATTTGGGTATGTTGCAAATTTGCGACAACTAGAAAAAAGTTCTAACTATAGATAACAAGAACAACTAGCATGCTTACTGCACACATCCTAATTATCGGACATTGAAAAGCTTTAAAATCAGACGCAAATTGGACATTTTCACCTCCAAAGCTGCTTATACAATATATCTGCTGAGGCAAGATAAATGTTTGTCAAATACACAAGTACAGGAGCTTGAACTTAAATGTTTTGAGTGATTTTTTTTTTGTGATTCGTATGTTTTTTGTCCCCTAAGCGTAAAGTTGTCTGGCGTGTGCTCGGTCATTTAGTTACTCACTTATTTATACATTGAGCTGACTCTGTGCGAACTCCGGCTAGCTCGATGTTAGCTCGCAGTTATCAACACTACTTTCACTCTTGGGTTTTTCCTGAGTCGCGCTTAAATCGATAAATACTGACAGATCGCTCAGTGCACGGGGAGCTGCAGGTGGACGCCACAGAAAACATGTTAAACACAAATGAAGTGAATAAGCTGCTTCCCCAGAGGACACTGTGTTTGTGAAAGAAGCTGTTTGTCAGGCTTAGGAACCACTTCAGACTTATGTTGTTAGAATTACTTTAGATTTAGACTTATTTTAACATTATTGTGCCACAAGGGAAATTATTTGGACCCAGTAGCTCACAGCGTATTATAAAAACAAAAAGAAATTGTATCATAAATTCTAAATAAGTAGCAGAAATAGCAAGAAACTGGTACATAAGGGTGAGTCGTTGTGTAGTTGTAGGGAGTATTATCTGTTATATAAGGGTGACTTGTGTTTATTTCATTCATTAAGTATAATAAGACATAAGAAGAGGTGTTTTATATCAACTGCGACTGCATTAACTCTAATACCGTCATTTCTGGACTATTCAGCACACCTGAATACAACAGTGCAATAACATTAAACATACAAGAAACGAGCAGAAGAAGAAGAGTCGTTTTATATCAACTGCGACATTTTCCAGACACTACATTAACTCTAATACCGTAATTTCTGGACTATTCAGCACACCTGAATATTAGGCGCAACTAAATTTGAAAAGAAAAAAAAAAACATTGTAACTTGACATATTTGCACAGAAAGATTGTAAAAGTTTTAATCAAATACCGGTACATGCTTTTTCTGAGCAGCCGCATCAACTACATTTGAAAAGAAAAAAAAAACATTGTAACTTGAGATATTTGCACAGAAATATTGTAATATTTTTAATTAAATACCGGTACATGCTTTTTCCGAGCAGTGCCTGTAACACGGCAGTAAAACAACAGGATTACGACGGGATTATCAGACCTGTTTACACGAGAACGCTTGTGGGTAAAAATGACAAAATATTTTATTGGAAGTGCCTTTCGTTTAGACGGTGGTGACGGCGTTTTGGGGGCTTAAAAACACAAAAATCTGAAACCACCACCACCTCCAGAGTCGAAAAGTTGAATACGCTCTGCCATAGTGTTTTCGTCTACATCGCCCAAGTCGCAAAACTCTGTTCAGATCTGCTCTCGTTGCGTATGTGTACAAGTGCAATGGTGTATCACAGCGCCACCTAGCTGCCTGGCATGCATACCCAATCGAATTCCACTTTTGCGTCAGACCGTCGTCATATAAACATCGCCTATGTCACTTGGCTGCACAAAGAGCCTCCGTCTTGTCTGGTATCATGTCGGTGTTTTACAGTATTTCCGCAGATTCAGGCTCTCTCGGGGGCGTGGCTAGGTGTATCGATCAGGTATGTGGATCTACGACTTATGAAGTTTGAGACATTTCTTCTCGTTATTTACGCACTCGCCTATGCTAAGACATATCCCACTCATTAACGTTCATTTAGCATCATAACTTATCCTATCACTGTTTAAACTGTAGCAAGCTAGCTTTGCAACTTCATATTAGCGCACACGAATAATCCGTCCATATATTTGCCGCGTCACCGAATAAGCCGCGAAGTTCAAAGGCTTAGCATTTGGGTTAGCTACTTTGTTAAGACAAAAAGTAGCGGCTTATAGTCCGGAAATTACATAGCTACATTTCATTTCAATCACAACTATGAATCAACAGCAAACAGAAATCTTCACAGAGCCACCAAAAACGATGGCGATGCCGACAGATTTACTTCTTATAGTTTTTTAGTCTTTTGCTCTTTTGCCGCTTCATCTAGCCATATTGAAATAGTCGTTATGACATTTTACGTTATTCGATAATGTGGAAAACTCAAAAATACTGTATCAGTCTGACGTGAGGAATAACTTTGGACATTTGAATACTGTTTTTACAGTTCGAAGACCCTTACCCATAACCCCTTGTGATTCACGCTTGATTAAGATGAACTAAGGCGCAGTTCTAAGGTGACCACTAGTATGACTCTACCGCCACTTCTCGCCAATTCCCATATCACTTTCTTTTGTCACTACAGTAGACTGAACCTCTTTAATGTGATTACGCTTATAGATCCTCTTTTGTAAATGTACGTTTAATTATACAACCTTCGCTCCCCCACCTTCACCAGAGGAATGACTGAGTAATTACACTTCCGTCTCATGCTTTTGTCCGTTACATTTATTTTTAGCTCAGCCCTGTTTAGTATTCTGTCATTAAACCCCCATATTGTTCAAGTTAATTTCAAGATCCGTAATAAATCCTCCCGTATGGCTATAAAGGCTATTGAAAAAGGCTGGTGAATGATGTGCGTGATCTGATTGTGAAAATGACTTACAGTAAAGCAATAAAAGAGCTAATGAGATTTTAAAACAGCTCTGGGATCATTAAAACCTCATGTTGCGTCAAGTCCCGATCTATGTTGTAATGTCTCCTCGTCAAAAACATATCTGGAGTTGCGTTTCGTTTCAGTCATTTAGAATTCTTCTTAACGGCAATAATAAAAAAAAGTCTCTTCCACCTTGTGATGTCATGTGGTGCGTTTTTAAACTTGCAACACCTTCACTAGAATCACTTGGATCGTTTCCGCCCTGGAATTGCCGATCTCTACTGAACTAAAGGTAAAAAGTAGCTGTTCGTTTGAAAACTAGCGATTCGTGACATCACAAGGTGGAATAGACCTTTTTGTAGTCAGACTAATAATAAAAAGTTGTTCATATGCGTGAAAATGAAACTCTGGATATGTTTTTTGCTGACGTAACAACATTTGCACATGACTAAAAGCTCACAAGAGTCTATTTTGTGTAATATTAGACCTTTACAGAGGTGGAAATACACTTATATGATATGTATTTTTTACACGTGACATTATCTTTTATTGTTTTAAAAATGCTCTGTTCACCTAAAACAACATTTTACTTTTTTGTGTTAGTTTCAGTTTTGTTTTTTACACTCTATGCTCCCCATGCTAAGTCACTCCCTCTTCAGAGTGCTACCACAACACAATCAGTGTCAAATGAAATGACTGCATATATTGTATTATCAGGTTTGTGAAGTTGTAGTGTATTGTGTTGTCTCCTGCTCCTGAAAAACGTCCGTCTGTGAGCTCGTGTTACATCGGCTTGTGGGAGGAGCCATGTACAAAAGTCAAGATGGAATGTTTCTGATAAAGGATAATTCACTGCTGACCAAACTCACATCTTTGTAAAGTATTGGTCAAATGTGTCTTCTAGAATATCTGGGACATACCACTCCTGTAATGAAAATAATCTCTGGACACATTTGGAGAAGCAGTGCTCTTGGCAGCTGGAAAATAAAACCTATCACAAAAAATGACATAGGGTGAACCAAATGCGAATGACAGAAATGATAGAAAAGGTTATCCAAGCTGTCTAGATGGAGGTAATATGTGGTAATATATGTTAAGTGTACACGATTTCTGTTTCATTTTTGCCTCTTTAATACCCTTAGATCGAATTCTCTGCTGAGCGACACGTGAACGGGGCTGAGAAATGTCACATAACCATTTATATATATGTATATATAGAAGGGTCAATGATGTCCAAGGATTTTCAACAGGCAAATTTAAAAAATTTGCTTCTATGGAACTTTGAATATTTTATATTTACAATGTCAGGTCTGCATAAATTTATCTTTAACATTTATATTAAGCTTTTTTTATGTACATGAATTGGCTAAGACCTTAAAAAATGCAGTGCAACTGAGGATAACCTTAAAATGGTTTTATTTTCTAAAACATGGTTGGGATGTAAATTAATAAAGTTCTGAATAATATGAATATGATACTGACATTTGAAAACATGATATTTGAAAAAATTGACATGTTTGGACAATTTTTTTAAAATATCTATCTGAAATATCTATTCAAGAAAGCTAAAATTTCATGCCCATTAAAATATCTCTGAAATATCTATTCAAGAAAGCTAAAATTTCATGCCCAAAAATAATGAAAATAAATGTGATTTGATTTTAAGTAATTTTAAAGAAGTTTAAAAATCATCAGTTAAGGGTGGACGGTCGCGCCACATGGCAATTTAACACTTTAAGTTAAAAAAACATACAGAATAACTAATGACTTATGAAAAAATGATTTGTTTCCATGGAGCTCAGAGGTACTACAGGTATGTGGGGAATTATTATGAAATTTAAACCTTTTTAAGTGAAGAAATTACAATTGGACAGACATCGTGTCATTGACTCATATATTTAACTTTCATGTGCTGTATCAGTGGTGTAAATAATTAGCTTGAATGGAGCTAAAGCTAAAAGAGAAAAAAAATCATAACAGGGTAGTTCCAGGTCTGGTCTA
>KN495829.1:0-15670 GCA_000787155.1 Scartelaos histophorus
TCAATTAAAGGGGCCCCATGTTTGCCATCTTGTCCCAGGGCCCCAAATACCTGCGACCGTCCCTGCTCAGTAGAAAATGTCAGACAGGAGTTTGCATCCGGAAGCAAATTAAATCTTCATATAGGTCCCACAGCATAAGTTTTGTGTGGTAGGGATGTCTTTCTCTCCCACTCCCCCCTCTCCCTTCTCTCCGTGAATCTCGTCAGTCTTGGTCTCTGGTTCAGTGCTGAATATGGTGCTGATGATGCCGCAGTGAGTGTCATGGTAGACTGATACATGATCTCCCAGACTTCACAGCTGCCAAGACTCCGAGTGTGTGGGCTCAAAATGAAAATAGCAGGCTTTTCAAGGGCCGGGTCAGATTGCCTATAATAGCTTCACTCCGCAGTGTATAAAACCTTTTAGGATCACCTCTCGCCAGGGATGTCTCTGTCTTTTCAATCCAGGAGAAGATATATTCAGGGCATCGTTCTGAATGTTGGAGTTTGCATCTACTTCGAGAGACTGTCGTACTGACTGACTGAACTGATACTAGCTTGTTCACAATGTAAAATATATGTTGTTTTGACTATTTACTTCCATTGCGAGACAAGCCAAAGGATACTTACATCGATAGTGCATTTGTGCTTTTGGAGGATAAACACATTGCTATATATTAAGTGCACTGCAAAGATTTTTTTTTAGCCTTTAAAGAGCTTTGGCAAGACTCATACTTTTCATTTAGGCCTACACTGCTAAATTCTAGCCAAATTAAGATTACTCAGTCGTTTCATTTGACAAATAAAATGATCTACCAATGGAGCAAGTCTTTTTCTACACTTTGCTACACTTAAGGTAAGAAAAACAGCAACTCTTTGTGCTTAAAATAAGAAACCAAATCTAATGTTCAATTCAATTCAATTTATTTTTGTATAGCCCAAAATCACGTCTCAATCATCATCTCGGCGGGCTTCACAAAATTGTTAATTTAGGAAACAGAGATGTCAGAGAATGAAGCAGAATAAGAAAAATAATAATAATAATTAATGAATAATTCAAAAATACAGAATGTCCAACAATAAGCAGGCAAATGGATAATTGTCCCAGCATCTCCTGTCCTTAGACCCTCCTTTTTCGGGAAGGAAAAACTTGAAAAAAAAAAAACGAGAAACCTCGAGGAGAACCACAAAAAAAACAGTGGGGAAAAAACCAAGAAACCTCGAGGAGAACCACAATGAAGGAGAGATCCACTCCCATGGACGGACAGGCATAGATGGCCAGGATGAATCCACTGCCAATAAGGTTGTAAATCTGCAGGCCAAAGCTATTGTGGCAGAAGGACTACTGATCTAACAGGACGAGGACAGATTAATCCAGGACATGAAGGAGGGAGGGGTCCAGGTCCTGGACACTAGGGGGCACCAAACTGGAACAGCAGCAACTGAAACAGTTACACTACCCAAAAGGGATGTTGCTTGACTTATCCACTGGTAGATCATTTTACTTGTTGAATCTACTCAAATAAAGTTAAATCTTCTTAATTTAACACATTTTAACTTACCTCAATACTGCTTTTTGCAGTGTACTAGCTGAGCTTAAGTAGTAGCAAACATGTGCAATATATACAGTATAAATTCTCCAGCTAAAATAATCCTAAAAAAGCCAAGGGACAAATTTCTATCTTAGAGGGTCTACATTACGCAAAATTTACTCCTAAGAGCTTTTAGTCATGAAAAAATGTAGGTATCTTCTCAAAAACAAACCTGGAGTTATGTTTTGTGTCATTCACACGTGTTTGAGGACTGAAACAAGACCTAACGATATCCCTCAACTACCCCAAATACCACTTGTGCACTGCTGAATCCTACAGTATCACAAACCAAGAAAATAAAAGTGGAAAACAAATATAAAAAGTATAGAACAGCGGCATAAACTAGTGGCAGTGAAAATAAGGGTTGATCAGAGCAATGAAGTCTTGAATACAGAAAAACTTCAAGAGGGTAAATGAGAAAAACTGGTCCAATGGGAGTGGGTGGTAAGGACACGAGTGAAGTAAGTTTGACGCTGAATCAAACATGCGTCAGTTGTGAAGACCAATTGAAACCTTATAACTAAAATGATCCGATGTTTAATGTACGTGTTTGGGGTTTTTTGGGTTTTTTTTTCTGAAGTCAAAGCAGATAATTCAATACTGAAAATATTCCAGTTTTTCAAAAGCAGATGATTCACAGTGCATGCCTAAACAAAACCCTCCGTGTAAGAGTTTTTTTGCACAAGGTCTCGCGCTGTTGACGATGTAGAAGCCGTAAAGCCTCTCCTATGCACAGAATAGCTTTTCAATTAAGCACAAAAACGCTGTAGTTGTCAGGCAACACCAAGGACATGGCATTCTTTAGCGCGGTGGTATTCAGAGCTTTCATAAACGGAATGACATTAACGTGAAAAAAAGCTACCAAGGATGATTATAAAGCAGAGTTTGAAAAGTGACGCATGAATAGGCATCTTCACCTGCAAATGATGTCTTCTGAAAATGATGAGGGACGGATGAGTTTGAAAGGTGTCAACTCGCCAGTGAAAGTTCCGTCACCTGCTTGTCTTCCACAGTGTGACATTAATTACTCAGTTAAAGGTGGTTTTATAGCTGTAATGTATGTTTTTCTTGGAGTTTTTAAGCTATAAAACCACCTGTAAGTGAATAAATCTAAAGTAGAGCTGTTTAATGTCATACCGTGTGACCAAAAAGTTACATACAGCAGCTTTAAAAGTGTACTTATTATAAAGTGTTACTGTTTTCCTTTTAAATTTAGAAGAAATGTCATTAGGACTGCACTTATATCATTTTACACCAGTAATTTTCTTAAATTAAATTATCAAAACTTTGTAATTGTAACCTACAGTGATATTTAATTTCTTAGCCTTTGCCTGACACAGGGCGCATTTTGTTCTCATTTACATTCAGCAGAAAGGGAGAGGTCTATTCCAGGCATGATTGCATACTAATGGCATTTTAAAGGGCACGCGGATACACCCATTCATTTATTCTGTAAACTAGCTAATCCAGGATCACAGGAAGATTTAGCCTCTGTGCACCGGGTGAGTTTAAGCCGGCTACTTCCTGTAGCTGTCAATCAAAGTCTGGGTCGTTGCAAATGTTCCTAGAGTTTAGTTCAATTCTAAGTTTTAAAGTGTGGAATTTTTCATCTGTAATATGATGAAACTTGTTATGAGTATATCTGAAAACATGTGGAGTATCTCTAAAAACCCTAGGTCACTATATTATTCTAAACCAACTGTTGCAGATGATATTTTAGAGAAACAAATTTGCATTTATAAGAATTTAACAAGTTTATTCATATAGATTAACTACCTGGTGATCCACAACACTTAAACGTGGGACTAAGGAGATAAAAAAGAGAATTCTATTCCAATAAAAGCAAAAAATATAAGTTGCATTTTGTTAACACACGGACATAATGGAGGGACTATGTCTCTGGCCTGGGAACACCTTGGGGTCCCCTTGGAGGAGCAGGAGGAAGTGTCTGGGGTGAGGGAAATCTGGGAATCCCTCCTTAGACTGATGCCCCCGCGACCCGGTCCTGCATAAGCTGAAGAAAATGGATAGTTGTTAAAGGTGGTATAGAGGATTTTCCAAGGAAGGAGGAGTATAGCGACAGTGAACCCCCCTCCCCGACAGCTCCACCTCCTCACTACAACAAAAGCCACTGTGCTGTTGGTTTGACTGCTACTATTCTCTTTTACTATTATCATAACTGCAATGACATTACCTGTCCAGCGGTAATTTAGCTCCAACGCATCAGTCTTTAGACCCTCGTCTGTTTCAGTGCAGCCATCGCTGGAATGAATCTCCTAGAATCACCTTTTTTGGTTTCGCTCCTTTTTCCCCTTTGCTTCTCCTTTCAGTGACCTCAAAGAGTTTCTTTTGCGGTGAACTGGTAGTGGATTCTTGTCTGTCATTGCAACAAACTTTGTACTAACTGCGAGGAAGCTATAGCTCTAAAAAGCCGTAAGAACCGCTGCATTACTTTAGTTAACAGTGTCTTGTGTCTGTGGAGTGTGTAAGAGACGTAAACCACATAACCCCAGAGCAGCGACGAGGCAGGTACACTAGAAGCGTTGGGAGTTTGATTGACGACCCAACAGCCAATAGAACACAAGGTAGACTCGTTTTCTATTGGCTGGTGTATATCTGGCTCCACCACGTCCAGAGTTGATGGATTTTCATTTTCACCTTTAACTACTTCTCTTTCAATGTTTAAATTGAGGTCCAGTTTTTTTATTTGAAGTATGACCTATGACCAATTGTTTTTTCCATCTTGCTAGCAGACAACCATTCAGTAGGAACTAGGACTCACTGAGTCCTTTCTGTTGTTAATAAGCACCAGCAGATGTGTGTTATGTAAGCATGCTCAAGTGTGAACTGGATCAGTCGCAGTCATGTTGACAAGGTGTGAGTGCATTTAACTATTTTTGCTTAAAAATATATCACTTTGTCAGTGGAGTTCTTAGAACAGCAAAGAATGGGAAAACACAGCAGATATTTATAACATCTAAAGATTGTCCACATAATTCCACAAACCCATACAACATAGAGGTGTTATTAAGTGTATAATAACATTTAAAATTAAAGAAGCATTGATGTGTGCACATGTCAATGTTTCTTCTTTACATTTAAGACTCACATCGGGGGGGGGAACAGAATATCATGACAAATATTTGGACCGTCATCGCCTATTGGCGGTGGCAGGTTTGTTTCGGTTAATTTGGGCACTTCACCTTTGGCTCCTCCCAAAACACAACGCTGATCTGTGATTGGTCAGAACCAATGGTGGATCACTGGAGTTTGAAACTCCGTATTCATCATGCTGAAACCATAAAAAACTAGTTTATTTGTTTTAGACAAATTTGTCTTTGTACCTTTTGTGCAAAACTGACACTGCAGCATTTGTAGTAGTAACAGTAGTAGTAACAGTAGTAGTAGTTATAGAGCTCAATGAAACAAGGCATTACAAAATAAATTCTAATTGTTAGCATATAATAAATGTCTTTACTAAAGGTATAGGTATAGTTTTGTATGCAATCTTTACAGCAATTTATTTTGAAGTGAAACTACTTTCACTTATAGTGCACCACTTTTATCACTTCCTGCACTGGTACAATAAGGGCTACAGAGAATTGGGTTAGCAGATGCCAAACAACAGCTGTGTGAACAGATGTTATACTGTGAACTCATGGCAGAGGTAAAGGCATTTCCCCTGGACTCACACTCAAACACACACACACACACACACACCCGCTAACTGTTTTATGTGCTGCCCAGTGAGACCAAAGACACAACTGCACAGGTCAGACCATAGACTAAAGAAATGGACTAAGCGGCAGTGACGTCATCCACAGCTTTTGGCTCCACACAAATGAAGCTCACGATGGTTACAAAAGCCACACTCTACAGTATATTATAAACATAATAGGTTAAAAAAAAACACCAGGATCATGAGGGGGTTAATATAAACATTTTAAGACCAAAATGATAAGACTCACAGGAGCAGTTATATAGAGAGGAGCGACAATATTCCAGGGGGGCAGGGTTAGTAGCAGCATGAAGAGGCTGCATAACTTCCTATTTGAAAAGCGGTTTTGTAGATGGCATTTTGAAAGTCCACTTTTGCCCTGAAGTATTAGCATGGACTATATAAATCAATCAAAGGAATGCATGATGTGTATAAAGACAAGGATGGCATCTCAAAAACGTACCCATACTGGAATGAAGTTGTGCCGCAGCCAATATAAACTTTCTCTAAGCGCTCTGTATATTTCCTCATTATCATATTCTTTGCATTATGACACAGGGGCTTTCCATAAAGCCTCATATGCAAACATAGGCACACTCATGATTAAATCTGGTGAAGGGTCCGCCATCTGCCTTTTTTCAAGCTGATTTCATTGCTTTGCCTGAATTGTTCCATATGATGGCATGAAAAGTGAGTGTCACAAGATCAAGTTACAGGTCAAAACTGTGGAGTCTGCTCATAGTAAGAACAAGGGACTTTGTAAGTCATTAAAACACCTGCAATTTAATAAATGCAAGTATAAGTTTAATGTGGAACAGTTCAAGCAACATAATAAAATCTCCATGGAAACAAGCAGGTGTGGAACCCTCAACCTAAAAAGTTACATAGGATCCTTAAAATAATTATGCACAGTTAAGACCAGAAAAGGGGCCATCATTTAATACACCATACACTGTCCAGATGAGAAATAATGATTGTAGTTGACGGCCACTGTGCTTCACCGCTTCACCGTAACAGTTTCAGTGTAGCAGCAGAGGCAGTTGTATTGTTTTACCATTGGCCAAGACTGTCCAAACAAAACAACGCGTCCTGTATTCGCAGCAGGAGCTCGTACTATTTGTAAGACCAATGTCCACGTGTGAGCTGTGAGTAATGCTGCCAGCTCAGGTCCCTCTCCGATTTTTCGCCTGAGTTTTTGTCCACAAACTGTTGTCTTTGCTGCACAATAAAAACGTGTCAAAATGAAATAGACTCCCACTCACACATATGCCATCTGAGGGACTTAACACTTAGCTTTACTTGTAACATTTACTTTCCTGAGCTGCCGGTGTATGACAGGGTCTAGTCTTCATCCTCAGCAAAAAAAATACTCCCTTTTTATATATAATTTGTCTAGATTTTCTGTTTTGTACTAGTTTATAGCACAACTTTCTTTTGCTTTGAGAATTGTAGAAGATTTTAACATTGTACTAAAAAGCTACTGTCTCCTGGGTCACCACTGTAGATTTGCTTTTGTTTGTCTGGTAAAATGAAGAGTAAATGTAAGTCTTAGTGGAACACACTCTGTTGCATTGCTATTTCTTGTACAACTTAAACAAAATCTGAGTTCTGTCCATTCTCAGTTATTGAGAATGATTAAAGATATTACCTGAAGATTTGCAGATATGATTATACATACATGTTTAAAGGGGGATAATTATGTAAAAAACTAGACAAAACAAAAACACACACTTTTTTTTACCATGTTACAATTTGGATTAATTAATTAGATAATTATTTTACTCAGAGTTGTATTTTGATCAATTAAAATGTAGAAGTAATAGGCTAGAGTTGTCAAAAGTATTGAAAATTGGTCAATTGATACTAAACCTAGTATCAAATTTAAACTGATTTGAGCTAAAATGTGACTAAAAAAGTCACATTCACAGGACAGAAATGAATCTTCCCTGAATAGCTATAATAGTATAATACCACATAGACTAGTATATGTCTATGGACCATTCAGAAATAGGACAACTGATTATTGCATTACACAGATATAAGATCACAGGATAATATAAGGTACTATTATTTAATTAGAAAATTACATTCTATTATCTAAAGAAAGATTTTTTTTTTTATTATTATTACATTGGTATGGGAATCGGTATTGAGTATTATCATGGAAATCATATATAAATAATAAAATAATACCAATATATACAAGAAAACTGTATCTTTGTTTATTACTTTTGCATCGATAACGAAGCATTTAAGTACAGAAGAGGAAAACGTGTAATAAAACACCAGGCGTTTAAAAGGCAAACACAAATGTACCTAGAGCTGTCCTGTGAGACTAAAGGATTAAGCCAACAATAGTGTGGCTGACTTCTTACAGCGCATCTCGGACAATGGGAAACACACATAATCCTCAATCATTTCCGCCACAGCAATGAATCTATTCCTTAGTCAAAATCCAGGTTGAATTTTAATATCGTGACAACACTATGTCATCTTCCAGCTCCAAGAATACTGCATGAGGGTAGAGCTATATGTTGCAGTATATCTTATTCAGGTTCTTCTTCTTGTGCCTTTGCTGTGTCTGTCTCCGGCGCTGGAGCTCTGACAAGTCCACCCACATCACTTCACCTCACACACACCACAGGAGCTGAGCCAGCATCTCGCTCCCACTAACCTGTTGTCTCGTCTTCTCCTGGATTCTGCATTCATTCTGTTTCATATGCACATAACTTTCATCAAAGAAGACACGGTTTTCTGCATTACAAGTTGGATTGTCTTTAAAGAACTTCTATCCTCCCACGTGTTAAAGGGCCATATAAGGCTATTTTCTGATCTTTGTTATTGTGTTTCCTTATCACAAACATACCTCGAGTTGTGTTTTGTCTCACATGCAAACCCTGCATGTTCTGCTCTCACACAGAAAAACACTCTGTTCCACCTTGTGAGGCATACAATCTACAGGAAGTGCTCCACTGTGTTTTTAAACTCCATACAACTTCACTAGAATCATTTGGATTTGCCAATCTCAACTGGCCTAAAGGCTTGAAAATGGCCACACAATGACATCACATCAGAGGAACAGAGCATTTTGAGTTCGAGAGATACACAAATTATAAAAAAAATACTGAAACATGTGTGAATGAAACAAAATACAACTCCAGATGTGTTTTTGAGGAGGTAGCATCATTATAACGTGGCTAAAAGCTCACAAGAGTCAATTTTCCTTAAATAATACAATTAAAATTTGCTTAAAAATGTAGTAAACCCAAATTAAAATTCTATATACATTTGATTAAAATAAAAAAAACCTAAATGCCACTCACATTTGCCATACTGTAGATTAACACTAATCTGTGATCTATATTTCACATGTCCTGAAATGCAAATGTACAAAGACTCTAGTGAATAGCGCCGGAGGCTTTCTATCATGTAATATGTAGTAAATACATATTTTATAAGCAGCACATTGATCTCCCTCTGATTTCTGTCATTTGGGACCATCAAGGCCATCCAGACCCATCATGTCCACAGAACTGTTTAGCTGAACTGGTGGGTCAGGATCCATAAGTATAGATCACAGGAAATACGAGCTTCAATTTTCTGCTTTATGTGTCAAACGGGGGTGAGGCAAGAGTCGATCTCACAATAAAGCTCGCACAGACCCTGGCATATGTGCTGTTGTCTTGACAACCACACAATATTCAGATTGCAAGTGAATAAAATCAGAAAACTGCACTTGAAGGAGCAATAAGTTTATGTTTAATAGAGAAATGACACAGTGCATCTAAGGGTCTTATATTACACAAAATGGACTGTGAGCTTTTAGCCACATTATAATGCTGTTACCTCCTCAAAAACATGCCTGGAGTTGTGTTTTGTTTCATTCACACATGTTTGAGTAACTCTTTATTAGTCTGATTACATTTTCAGTAGATTTTCAAGTTACCTTTCACCTTTAGTTCAGCAGAGATTTCCAGGACTGAAAACACCCAAATGGTTCTAATCAAGGTCTATGGAGTTTAAAACACAGTGGAGCACTTCCTGTATGACCCTATGACATCACAAAGTGGAACAGTGTGTTTTCAGTTTGAGAAAAGAACACAGCCTAAAAATTAGCAGGGCTTGTGTGGATACAGGAGTGAATAATACAAAACTTAAATCTATGTATGTTTTTAATCAGAAAACATAGACACATAAAAATATATAAACATAGATCAGAAAATAGACATAATATATTCTTTAAATTTTAACAAGAATAAAATGTGTGGTTTGAATTAAGATTTAATTCAAACCATGTCTATAGAAAAAAAAACAACCCACTAATAAGGTCTAAAAATCAAAGAGTCCTTCACCTCTGATACAATACACAATATGATAAAAAAACAAACAAAAAAAGAATGCATTTTAGCAACACTATTTTGTTGTTACTTAATAATATAATTTATAATAATATAACTTAATATGAAATGCATCTATGTAATCATGAAAACAGTGTATTGCACAAGATTCCTTCCACAAAATAAGTACAAAAAATAGTTAAAAGACAGCAAAAATAAAAATACTCTTGCTGATATATATCGACACAGCCCCCCACAATAATAATACTGTATGTCCAAATGTAGTGTCAGAATATATTGATATTTAAGTACAAGCTGCATACTGAACAGCACATTGCCTGTTCCTCCTCACTGACTGAGTCCTGATCAACAGTGACAGACAAACCAGAGCAGTTTGGGGACTGTTCTTCATTTAGTCCAGTCATCTGCTCCCTGTCTGTGTTTGGACAGCTCTCCTGTCCCTGAGCCCCAGACTAATGCCAGTCCCTCCTCTGAGCCCATGTTTTGGAATATTTGAAAATGTTAACACAATGAAGTTGGTTACACTGGCAGAGAAGTCGCACTTTAAATGAGCCCTGGTTTGTTTGTCCGTGGTGACATTTCCATTATTTTTCAGCACAGGCCTTTGTTATGGCTCTGATTTCAGCCAGACACTGTACTAATGAGGAAAGCTTGTGTTGACCAATTTCACACGTTGGCTTTTGACCACTCTTGCCACATACTATAAAGCATGGTGTCCTTACTATGAACTCAGTAGAGGCAGAAAAAATAAAAATATGAAAAACTATATTAAGTTTAATTAATTAATTTCATTTAATTAATATTATGCTATTTTCTGATCTATGGTGTATTTTTTTTTCTTAATCAAAAAATACCTGCAGTTTCATTCTCGCATGTTAAACACACAAATCCTGCATATTTAGTTCTTCTCTCAAATTGAAAACACTCTGTTCCACCTTGTGATGTCATGTGGTGATACAGGAAGTGCTCCTCCACACACCTTCACTAGAATCATTTGGATAATTTCAGCCAAGGAATTGCCAATCTCTACATGAGTAAAGTTAAAAGGAAGCTGTGAACTTCAAAGATACCTCATGACATCACAAGGTGGAAGAGAGCATTCTGAGCTTTGGAAATGAAGACAGTATCCCTGGGTTATTAGCCTAACATGTGTGAATGAAGCAAACTCCACAACCCCAGGTACGTTTTTGAGGCGATGTGAAGCTCACAAGAGTCATTTTTTGCATAATATAGGACCTTTAAATGTAATTTTATAGTGTTATGTTTGACTGTGTTTCTCATCAAAAACATATCTAGAGTTGTATTTGATTTAATTTCGACAGGTTTTTAAAAATCTGCATAATTCCCTCTCTAGGCCTAAAAATTCCTGCCCCCCACTGGCCTATGTCAGCGTGATGAGGTTCCTTCTTGTAATTAAGGTTTAAAAACTTTCCCCAAACTTATTTTAACCATTGATGCAAGTCATCATTTACTGTATTTTAAGCTTCATACAAACTGCTTCTATTTTCAACGTGACAGCAGATGCAAGCCTAGCGCCCTCTACCGGCATATTGTATTGTTAATAGGATTATTTTTAAGACATTTTGCAAACAATATTATAGAAAATACCAATGCAGTTTTAAAAGACATACATTAGCGCCTTTAAAGAGGGGCTATTTTACTTCTGTAAGGTATTAGCTGCTAACTTATTTAGAAAAGTGCCCAGGAGAGAATGCTAAATTACAGAAACATGCACAGATGCCTTCTAAAACCTCTTCAGGCATGTTTTGATAAGGGATTTATAACATGGTGTCAAGCTTGCAAAGAAATCCTCTTTAAACTATTAATGTTTAAATCCAGCTATTTCTAATGTAAAGACACAAAACCTACACGTACAAAACACACTGACAACTGCAGTAAATCAAAGCAATAATGTTGATTATTTATGCTTTTTTTCCTCTGTCTTGTCTTTTCCTCGCTGCTGGCAGAATAAAAATGCATCAAGAATAAGTAATAACTCTGTCAGTATAGCTTTGTCTCTGGAGGATTTTTGATGATTTGCCAAGTCGGTAATGATCACTTAAACAGTACTCAAGTCAAGTCATTTCTACAACACAATGCCGTAGACACACACAATACCTACATGACAGCCTCCCTCATGGTCTGAGCACTTTCACCTCACAGCAATAAGAGTTGTGGCACAGTTACATGGAGAATGGTATGAATGTCGTGCTGTATCTGTCATTGTTGGAGAATGAGCTCCTGTGTCCTTGTCTGTGAGTTGTTGCACATTCCCTCATTGTCTAAGAGTGTTTCCTTCGGGCACTCTGATTTTCCTCCATCACCGTGGGGAGGTAGGTCTGTCAGCTGGAGGCCTAGAGCAAACCAACAATCTGTGCATCAGTGTAAAGAAAACAAAGGAGGTGATCGTGGATTTTCATCTGTGCATGAATGGAGATGCAGTGCAGGAGAGTGTCTCCACCTTCAAATACCTGGGAGACAAAATCATGAGCAATCTCACCTGGTTTTACAATACCAGTTGCATACTAAAGAAAGCACCAATGCTTCACAAAAGCATGTCTGGGCCCCTCTGTCCTTAAATCATCTGCAGTCTGCCCTGCACTGAACTCATCTACATCAGCAGGTGCAGGAAAAAGTCTACAGCATCGTGAAGGACTCCACCCATCCAGCTCATGGACTTTTTAGAACACTTTTTTAGAAGACTTTTTAGGCAGAAGTCTGCGCCACCTACAGGCCAGGACCATCAGACTGTGATTTTATCCAGTACCCTTTGGCAAATCAATTCTGTCATACTCCAAATGCATTTTTAACACATTACCATGGAAAATATTAATATTTCTTTAAGTACAGTTTCTTTTTTCTTTTTTCGTCAGGTAGTCACTGTGAGGCAGTGCCTCATCTGCCTCCCCTGACCGCACGTCACTGCTGTGCTGCTGGACCTGAGCGCAGTGTTTGTTCCTGTGTATGAGAGTAAATTCTGAATCTGATTCAACCCAAACATGTTCAAAATGTAAAATCTTTGAGCTAAGGTGACAGTTTGTCCCAGCGTCATGTAAAAAAAAAGCGAAGGATGAATTTCCCCACATATTCCTTAAAGTGCATATGTCAGGTTAGACTACGTATTTTACTAAAATGCAGTTGAGATCATAATGTAGTAGTTTTGTAAAAATATTCACATTTGTTTTCCCATTAAACATTTTTAGGTATAAAAATGACTTGTGGGTTGGAAATTGTGACATCACAATGGGGATTCTACAAGTGTTTGTTACCTACTAAAACAACAAATATGACAAAACTTTTATTTTGTTGAATATGTAATAAATATTTGTTTGTCATAACAAAACAAAACACCCAGAGGCATGAATCCTCAAGACATTGTGATAGTGTTGTCCATTCCAGTTTACCTTTGTTTCCACTGTAGGGAGTATTATACATTTGATAGCCAGAATAACAAGGACTGACATAGTGAGTGCTCTTGGTACAACACAGCAGTGCAATTTCTCTGTCACATACAATTATTCTAAGTTTGTCGGCTGGATCGAAACATTGAATCCAGCCTTCATTACACATATTCATCTCTTGTTACTATATACTTCTTCTTTGTTGATCAAATTTTTAAATTGACTTATTTAGTATTATATTGCAACATGAAGCAGAGAAGGGGAAGAGTTCTGAGAAATGAAAAGGGACAGCTTGAAACAGATTAAATATTAATTTATTGAAACCTGCAAATGAAATGTAACACGATTCCAGGTTGATATAATGAGGATATTTATTTTATATACTACATTGTAATGGTTAAAGGCAATCAAAAATAGACCAACTTTAAATACCCACAAGAGAATTATATGGAAACAGTAGCTCACCTATCTCAATATATTATGATAATAAAGAGAAAACATATAAATGGTAATAATAAATTCTAAATAAATAGCTAAAATAAAAAATATACACATAAATATGCCAACTTACAATTTCATCTTTCCACTTCTCCCTATATTTATAACACATTAATGATGAGGACAGTATTTTCTCGGTGATATGTCATGGGTGAAACCATAGACTGATTGGGGCACAATATAGAGCCGTTGGCCCCAGTCCATCAGTATGTTGCCCCCATAAGTCTGTCGCCCATCTCCTGTCACAGCTTTATTAAATACCACTCTTACACTCATCTCCCTCTGGTTGTACAAAGTGCTTCTTGTTGTCTTTTAATATCCTCCATGGAGACGCCCCATCACCTCACTGCACTGACTGGATTCAAACACTTAAAGGGTCCATATTACGCCATTTTCTCATCTATGTTATAATGTTTCCTCATCCCAAACATACCTTGAGTTTAACACACAAACCCTGTATATAATCTCCAGACACTTTCACTAGAATCATCTGGATAATTTGAGTCCTGGAATTACCTATCTCTACTTAACTTGAAAACTGCAACTTCTTGATATCACAAAGGGGAACCGAGCATTTTTAACTTTGGAAATATAGACAGACTAACAAAGGATTATTCAGACATGTGTGGATGAAACAAAACACACCTCCAGGTATGTTTTTGAGGAGGTAACAAGATCATAACAGTGTCTAAGCCTCACAAGAGTCCACATATCTATCTTCTAGAAGGTCTGTGGAGGGCCAAATATTACATTGCAAGTTAGGTGCACACGCCGTAGGAGAGTAGTCGGGGCTTTTGGCTCGTGTTGTGCATGTAAGTAGTGGAGCTGTTTTGTATTGAGTATCTGTTGAGTAAAAACCGGCCCTAATGTGTTTGTGGGAACTGGATTCAAGGGGCCGTGGGGTGGGGTCGGTTGGTAACGTCCTTCCTGAAATTAATGTATTGTCCCTTGTCTTAGACTTTCTGCTCTTTAATCTTTAGTGTTTTACTCTTAGTGTGATTTTATAGGAATGTTGTAGGACATTGGCTAAGGTCGTGAAAGTGCAATATATGGTCGGGATGTTAGTGCAAGTTTAGGTCTTAGGGTTGGCACACGTCACTTTAGCCCTAATAGGCCACTTGGCACATGCACTTTACCATATCGGACTCTACACACTTTAACGTTAACTCCTGTACCTTAGCACACGCACTTTAAATATCAACAACATTCATGTTTACATAGCACGGAACTTCTTTATTCAAAAAAAGAGAATTTTTAAATGTATAGAACATTAAATAAAGCTATAAAGTTTTCATATCACATTGTCCTTGTCCTTGTTTTATGTCGGAACAAATCTTGTGTGTGAACTCAAATATACCTCACCGCAACATTACACTTAATAAATACTTCACATCTTTAAAAAAAAGATTTTTGTAACCAGATGTGACAGAGTGGAGCTCCATTCTACAACTGGTGCCAAACCTCCACAGCTGCTGCAGCCATTATTTCTTGTGTAAATAATCATTTATTAGGAAAAAAAAAAACTAAACTAAATGTAATAGGTTTTTTATGTATATTGTCCCTCATAAACGCAAGAATCAACACTCAAAGTATCCAGCAGTCGCAACTTTGTAGAGTTATAAGCACAGCATTAAAGCTGGGTGTTAAAGGCCCTTCCCTGCACTGTGAGGAATATGTCACCACAAAGATCCCACCTATCGCCCCACCCACTTCACCTCTACACCCAAAGTCCAAATTACTAATACTATACTATACTTACTATACTTATTACTATACTACTACATGGTCGAGACATGTCCTCATTGTCTTTTCTGTTCAGTATGATGTGGAGAATATGTGTACCAAATAATAATTGGAGATTGGTTAAATCTCCTTTTAGACCTTGTTTAGTCTCTTATTTTTGAGCATGGCATGTTGAGTCACAGTTGAGGCCTGATAAAGAGTGCCCGAAAGCTTAGATCTGTGTGCGTGTGTGTGTGTGTGTGTGTGTGTGTGTGTTTTTTACAAGGGCTGAAATGTAACCGTGCATCATTGTATCTCCATTTTAAACCAAAAGCTGAGTTTCGTGTCCTTCTAAAGCTGAATAAAGACATTGAAAGCTCTCATTCTTTGGGTTTGGATTCAG
>KN495829.1:15738-27403 GCA_000787155.1 Scartelaos histophorus
CCGCTCTCCTTAAAATGTGCTTTCATCTGTGCCTCTCTAAAAGTACCATCCTTGTTTTTTTGTTTTACTTTTATTTTTGGAATTTGAGAAGTGTATTTATAGCATGGCCAATCACTCCAACTTTAAAAAGAGAATTAGCTGTCAAACTTGGAAAATGTTGTCCTTGGTTATGTCACACCCATCAAAATAATTGACATTGGGGCTCTGAGGTAATCTTTTCAAACTGTGTATAAAAACAAAATTATGTTTCTCAAAGATCCAAAAGGGTTTGTACCAATTTGTCATTTGTCAGTGTTGTACAAATATGAGCTTCAGTCATACGCCAGGGGAGTCTCCTGACAGTGGGGGTGATCACGATCCAAACTCCAACACATTTCAAGGTGAACTTGTCTGTGGTAAGCACAGACATTTTCATCTAGAATCAAGCTGCAACCAGGAACAGTACACACTAAATACACTCTTTACTAACTCTAATTTGCATACTTTCCTAAAAGTCAAAGTGATATTTAGGTTAAAGTATAGTTTTTCTGTATGTGTGCTTGTGTCTGAGTGTTGTTTCTGATTGTGAACATCGTGGTTATGGTTGTTTCTTGTCTGTTTGTATTTGTATTGCCTTTTAATTGAACTGTTATGCACAATTGCACCTTTTGTATAATTCTTATTTTTGTGTTTTAGGATGACCATTTTTACCATCTGTCCAGGGACAGATGAAAAACAGCCTCTCTGACTAATTCTGGTGAATTTACTGAAAATGTTTTGGTGGTAATGCCATATTAATATGTTATATTACATTGTCCAGAATATTCCACAGTATTGAATTTATCTCCATAAAGATAAGCCAACGACGGCATCCAATCCAACTTTATTTGTATAGCACATTTTATAAACCATAGTGCTCCACACAGCAATGCAAAACATCCAACTCCAAAAAGTCAGCACCATCATGTTAAAACAAAAGGGACTAAAAAAATCAACAGATAGAAGAGAATAAAAATAATAAAATACAGAAAACAATTAAAAGGGCAGCACTAAAAGAATAAAATAGATAAAACCAATAAATAAATAAATAGAGACACAGAGCAAATTACTCAAGCAAATTACTGGTTAGATCTGTGGAAAAGTGAGCACGCTTGCCATAATGAATATGAATGTGTCATACTATAATGCTGTTAGCTCCTCAAAAACATACCCAGAGTCGTGTTTGTTTCATTCACACATTTGAACAATCCTTTAATATTATTTAGTTCAGTAGAGATTGGCAGTTCCAGAGCTGAAATTAACTAAATGAGTTTTTTCTAGTTTAAAAACGCAGCAGAGCACTTCTTGCGTTTTCTGTTTGAGAGAATTCAGCTTAAATATGCAGGATTTGTGTGTTAAACATGTGTGAATGAAATAAAACATAACCCCAGGTCTGTTTTTGATGAGGGAACAAGATTATAATAGAAAAATGGTGTAATATATAGGTTATTTGTGCTTATATGTCTTTTGTAAATCCCTTTTATAACAGGTTTGTTCTTGAACCATTCTCATAATGTTTGTGTGTGCTTGAAAGTCCCCATTGTACTCATGTTACGGGAGTGTGTGCTTTACTACAAATCCCAGAAGGCTTTGGGTCAAACATCAGGAGAGCTCATAAAGGTTTCAAAATTAACTCAGCGGTTCACTCTTGCGCAACGCTCCCTTGTCGCCTTGGACACAACAGGTGAAAATACCTGCTGCACTTTTTAATACACTCCGAAAATCCCCATGAATTCTCCACGGTTTCCAAACGGATTTCAGACAAGAAGTGCATCGACCTTCCGAGGCATTTTTGCGCGCGTGATTGACATGTTCAGGTCTGAGCCCAGATTTTCTCGCAGGTTGCTGCAGGATGTCAGAGTGTGCGCAAGCAGTGGAAAAAAGGTGCACTGAGTATAGGGATTCGTGCATTGGAAAGACATGCGTAGATCTTCTTCTCCGTTGAATAGAGCACACTTGGGAGGAGAGGCGTGACAGCGGAGGGCTCCTGCGTCATGGACCGTATGATGAAAAAGAAAACCACTCCAATCGAGAGCAGAGGAGAGGCTGGACATGTGACCTGGTGTATGCAGCGCTGGCAAATGGGTTCACAATTCAATAGATTCAAAGGCATGGAGTTGTGAAATGTTGCGTGTTTTGTACATTCATGGATTTTACCTTCCAGATTACGTCCGGACTTTTCAAAAAATAATCGCTATGGCAACTGTATTCATTTTTATCAGTCACAGAGTTTAGTTTCCTAGCTTGAATTTGGTGTTGGACTATTGTATCATACTAGTACTATGCTATATTTGGCACTGCAATTGGTCAATACGTGTAATTTTTAGTGCTTATAACATAACATGTGGAGAGGTGGCTGTTGCCTATTGGCCGTTCTCATCTGTGGGCGGCTTTGAGGTTTGGATGAGACCATTTCTGACCAATCAGATCGCTTCACTGCACCATTTCCTGTTTGTTACTAATTTAAACCGGATCACTTTCGATCAATCGCTTCTGCCTCGGCGTCTTGGATCATTCCTGCGAATTTTACACTCTGAATTTTGACTGTTGAATCTGAGGGCTTGAATATATTTGTGCTGAAGGTGAATTTTTTATTTTGAATTTGAAACACTTTGAATTTCATCAACTAAAATTCAGAATAAAAATGTTTTTCAGAGTTACAAAAATTCAAAGTGAGAAATTCGACAGCGTTTAAAATTCAAAATTTGATGAAACAAATTATCTTCCATACAACCCCACAGTAAGTAATAGAAAAGCTTAAAGAATCAGTATTATGCAAATCTGATATTGTGAGATTTCTACCACGTTATAAAATCAAAAACATGCCCGAAGAGATTGAGATGTCATCATTTAGAGATCTCTCCCGGGCCCGGTTTGAACCCTCTTCACGGTTAGCTAATTTCTGTCCAATGCTCAACCCACAAGCCTACGTCATCTACTCTCCCACATGACAATTCTCCACGAATACACAAAAGCATGGGACAAATCTGCAGCGATGTAGTTTCATTAACAGGATGCACGCTGATTGTGTTGTGAAGGGTGAGTGAAAGAGCATTTAGTGTCAAACCTGCACATGCAATTCACATAACGACATAACAATACAGACGCTAATACAAACATGGATAAAGAAAAGCTGATATATTTCCAACCCCCTCCCACACTTCACAGAAGGGCACATACAAACAAACATTCACACACTAGCACTGACCCCACACTCTCTGACCCTATTGTCTCTCTTCCAGGACTTTTTTTTTTCTTTTTTAAATACTTTAAAACTACGGAGCCATAGAAGGGACGTGGTGAATATATAAATAATAAGTGTGGGAACGAATTATAAGGCGTGTGCACAAGATATTAATAGTTTTGCGTTAAGGCGTGCGCACGGGTTATAACTGGTACCTGCGTTAAGGGTAGTTCTCTGACTAATCAGAATCCACAGTATCCTTGTTTTGGTTGACCTTGTTTCCTACACATGTACACACAGGCTGTAGCTCACCATAGTAGCTCCGGAAATACTAGACACTATTTTATTATATTTTAATATTGGACTCAGACACAAAGAAATCCTTGATGCACTTGCATCCCAACATGGCTTTATTATAAGTGCACAAGTTTGTATTGCACATATCATTCCCAGTTCCACACCATTGAAAGTGAGGGAATGTGTTCTAACGTGCTCCCACGCTTTGGATACAAATCGCTTCCTCACTTTTAATAACTCGTTTGCACGCCTTAACGCAAAGCGTGCACACGGGTTATAACTCGTTTGCACGCCTTAACACAAAGCGTGCGCACGGGTTATAACTCGTCACACGCATTAATATCTTGTGCGCACACCTTATAATTTGTTCCTGCGCTTTGTTATTTTTATATTCACCACATCCCTTCTACGGCTCCATATAAAACAAACCAGGCCCCTGCACAGTTTTAGTTCTGATAAGTAAAGGGTCAAAGGGGGAGAGACTTGTGAGCATGTTTTAGGGGTAAACTGCAGCACCAAACTTATTTTACCCTTAAATACAAGAAACCCTGTGACGCAGTATGACTATAAGCGAAGACTGAAGATGCAGTTCAGTACATGTCAGCTCCAACAAACATGATAATTCCACTGGTACAGGATTAACTGTGCTCTCATCCGATTCTGAATATCTCATGTAAACATCCCCCTGCTTTGTATTGACGTGTCCTCGCTCTCTTCTACGCCAGCCCTCAGAGACAAGCCTAGATCCATACATCTCTTTCTCTTTTCACGACTCCCTCCTTCTTTCTCAATGTGATGAGCGGCACTTTTATTAAACTACAGCTGTGTGTTTGGGGACAATGTTGTCTGAGTTGACCTGCGCTAAGCTGCGGTTATTAAACCAGTGGCTCTCCTGACTTTTCTGTTCTCTCTCTTATGTTTTCTCTCTTTCACTTGCCTCTGCTGTGTAATTTTTCTCGCTTCTTTGTCTTCTTCCTTTCTCCAATCCCCCTTTTTCTCCAACTTTCTTTTCTTTTGTTTTTCACTCTCCTCTGTCTTTTTCCCGTCTTACTTCTGTCTTCCCTCTTCTGTTTTCAAGACACTTTCTTCTTCCTCTCTGTCGTCTCTCTCCTCTTTTAAAAACACCGGTGGGCTTATCTCCCTTTTGTCTTTACTTTCTCGCTTCTCTCTCTTCTCTCGCTCTCTTCTGTCTTATCTATCTTCTGTCTTCTCCGTCTCCTCCCTCCTCTCCGTCCTGTCTCGTCGCTCTCTCTCTCTTCTTCTTCTGTCCTGTCCACTCCCTAGGGCCAGGCGAACATCCACACCTACTTGATCACTTTCTTCGCTTTGACATCTCCCTCCCACTCGCGTTCATTCTTCATTATTACTCTTCTTTCTAAGTCTCTCTTCACCCCCTGTCTCCCTTCTCGCTGCCCACACGCTCCCATGGGTGCTCTCTTGGAGCTCTGTAAACCTCACTCAACTCTGTTCCTTTGCTCTTGTCAATTTACCTCTGCTTCTTTCTTGTCCAAAGTTGACCAAAGTTTCTGTAGTAGCAGCACTTGCAGTTATTGAAGTTGAAGAGACTGTAGTATAGTTAGCACCAGTAGTAATTGTCTCCTTTAGCTTACCAAAATGTTGCTGCTGCTCATAGTTTATCACTTCCTCTACCAAAAGTCGAACAATTTATGATAACAGTATTCACTATAGCTGAAGTAGCGCCTATACTTGTTGATTTATTAAAGGTAAACTCTGTAGCATTTATAGTTCAAGGTGCGCCACCGAATAGTCTCCATGGAGATGCTACTGCTTTGCCTCAAAAGTGAAGTGTTTTGCCCAAGGACACGACGACAGCATCAGCGGCCTGTGGTTTAGTGGATCTGACCGCTCATCTGATCACGTACATGCTGAAGAATCGACTTGCCGACCTTTGGATCAGTGGATGGAGTCTCAAACGCCAACCAGTTGCTGTCGTCGAGTAAAGCATTAAATGTATTTTTCTCGACTGATACGAGCGCATAAGGCCACCAAGCAGAGTTACAGTTCAGATCTGAAGAGGCGAGCCCACTCACAGTAAAAATGCACCTTTAAAGTGAAACTAAACACTAGATCAACTTTTGTGCCATTTAAATGTGTATTTATTTGTAATTTCAATGTAAATTTGTGGTTGAAAACTGGTTCTGGTTGATGAATTGGTAAACTCCAAATTGGTATTATGCCCTCTAAAAGTGTTTGCTGCCTCCAGTGGCCACTACAATTTCAGACCTGTGATCACACAAACACCTGGCTGCAGAGGTGGACTTTGAAGTATTACCTGTTCGACCAATCACAGCTCCTCACCTCCCACCTCACTCTCCCCTTTAGTCCCCCAAGCACAGCCCAGTTTAGCAGCTCTATTTGAGTTCAGGTGTTTAGTCCCACTTCCAGTCTCTTTTGATTACTCAAATATATTCCTTCTTCTCACTCTTTACATTGTCTCTGTGGTCCACTCCAACGCCCTCATCCAGTTTATCCTGTTCCCCAGGGGAGCGGAACAAGAAAGCTTCTATAGTCAACATTTGTCATTTTACTTCCATCCATCTCAGACTTTGCAGATTTGGCGTCTCCGAAACTCCAAATAACTCCTGAATAGTGTTGAGTTGAAAAATGTAAAATCTCACTTTCCATTCTGATGAAAAAGTTAAGGATAGGCACAATTTTTGATACTGTAAAAAAAGCACTCGAAGCAAAATGGCAAAAATAGTCCTAAATAGCTCAAGATTTGAAAATGGATCTGCTGCTATGAGGGATGGGTCAAATGCAGAGGGCAAATTCCCCCCTAGGAATCAATAAAGTATAAAGTTTCAATACCAATTCTGATATCATAGCTTTAAGTATCTGACTTTCTGCATCAACTGCAACCAATAAATCATCTTGTTAGATCAATTTATACATCCAAACTGGATATTGGCTGAAGTGATACTTGAAAGCTGATATTTCCAGTATCGGTGCCCATATCTGATACCATTACTGCTTATCATAACTATATAGTGCAATTTTCATCATAAAGTGTCATTTTTTTTGTATTAAATCTAAAAATATATTTCTAAAACTTCATGAAACCTCAGCATTTGCCATATTTATTTTTCTCTGTCTCAATACCTTCTCAAACGAGTATTAGCTTTTTAATTTTGACAGGTATTATTTAGTATCTGGACATGCACTACGAGAGGCCAGACAGAAGAAGATAGAGTTGTTATGTATTCATTGTTTTGTGCAACGCATCATCAGCATGACCAGATTGGAATACAAAGATTTTCAATGCTACAAGTGCAGCTCGTAGAATTAAACCTGAGAGGCTTAGACAATGATTTCAGAACGTGACTCAGCTCCACCGGCCCAGCTTTAGAAATTACAGAGACAAAAGCAAGACTTTTGGTGGTTTAACAAAATACACTATGCACAGTTTCATTTGAACATATCCTTTAAAATTGTGTTTTTTCCACTCAAAGCTAAACTAATGAATTTACTAAAAGACAAAGTCAAATTTCAAACTTGATTTAGATACTTAGGAATTGACTCAATACTCAATAGTCCAATATATTCCAATACCTTAAATGATTCTTTTGACTTTCTTTAGGCAATAGAATGCACTTGTCATCATCAAATAATTGTAGTTAATTTTATATTACCATTTTGTTCTTAAATCTGTCTAATCACTCAGTTATCCAGATATATTTCATTGTGTCCATGGGTGTTTATACAAGTCTATGTGGGCAGCTAAAGATCATTTTAAAGCTGTTCAGGGAAGATAAATTTCTGTCCTGTGAGGGATTTTTTGCCTCAATACTTGCTCAAATGTGTATTGAGTTTAGATACTAGTTTTAGTATCAATTCTATTCTGTTGTTTTGGTTGAAATGGTTCACCTAAAGTATTTCCTCTGTAAGGTCTGTGGTGTATAAACCCTGCAGCATCACAAATGTCTATAGCTCTGTGGAAGACAAACAGTTCATTTCACACAATGTTATTGCTTTTCCTGGAATAGTCCATAGTAAGATATTAAATGTGTCTGTCTCTATAGAGGAACAAGCAGGTGACGCTACCAGGCCAAGGTAAAGGCTATAACTATAGAGAAGCAACCCCATTCATAGTTAAAAACAACATGTAATCAATGGTATTTCCAGGAACAAACTCTTGTAATGGAATAACTGCAACCTTGATCAGTTTATGAGTCATATTTATGAAACATTATTCATTCTTCTTGGGGAAAAGCAGGTCCTATATTACACGTAATTTAATCTTGTGAGCTTTAAGCCATGTTATAATGCTGTTCCCTCATCAAAACATACCTGGAGTTGTGTTTCGTTTCATTCACACATGTTCGAGTGATCCTGCGTTATTAGTTTCCAAATTCAAAATGGTCTTTTCCTGTAGGCTGTAATTTTCTAGTTAACTCCCAACTTTTACCATTAACCAAACTGTTATGGTGAAAGTGTATAGAGTTTAAAACCACAACGGAGCACTTCTCGTTGCACCACATGACTTAACAATGTGGAATAGAATGTTTCTGATGAGGAAACAGCACCATAACAGATCAGATACAACATAAACTGCCCTTTAAAGTCATTACGTGTGATTTCTTTGGACTACAGCTCATTGAGAAAGCCGAGGAGATGCCTTCACAGACTCCTGTTATTGTTTACGCTGCACCTCAGCATTGCCCTGATAGGTTTGAATGCTTCTTCTAATGTGTCTCTTCTTTTAGCAACAATACATTGGTCAGCTCCCAACTTTATCTCACTCTAAGTAATAGATCCATTACTCTGCATGGGCATGTGCTGCTAAAAGGCTCTAAATATAGCCACGAGGAATCACTTTGCCAAACATACAGCCCTGTATTGGTGTAAGCTGATATGTGCAGGCAGCAGTGATGGGATGAATGAGAGGGGCGATGATAATGGTGAAAATCAGACTGGGGCTGTGTGCTGCTCAAGAGTGAGCTCTAGTGGCAGAAGGTAGAAATGCATCCCACTATTAAGAATGGAGACATGTTATAGCCTGAAGAAAGAGATGGTCACAGCCAGAACACTGAGAATGGAACAATACCATCTTACAATTTAATATGGGATTAAAAAGACAACGCCACCAAAGGGACAATATAAATTATTCAGGCTTAGACCACAGTGCTAAGGAAAGACGAGTCAAAGAGAATTGAAATTATTCAAATCGATAAAAGTTTCAATTTTAATCTTCAGTTTTGCTCCAAGAAAATGGTTAATTTTGGTTAATGATTAGAAAATACACTTCCACAGCAATTATAACCCAAGACCTTTAAAGCACACTTACTTTTTAGAGCTTTAAACCATGTTATAGTTTTTCCCCGCATCATTTACATTCTTGAAGTTGTATTTGGAGTGATATGGGCATGTTTGAGCAACTTTTAATCACTTACTTCCGAAATGCCGTATTGCAGATGGTGATACCTGTAGGATTCTGTATACCGTTGTATTGTCCCTTTGGTACAAATGAAAAAAAAAAAATCCACGAGGTGCCGACAGCTGCACAGCTCTTTGTTGTGATAACATTTACAGTGACGTCTGCTCCATTGGGCACCACAGTTTTCTAATGTGGAAGTGAGCTGCAGAGTTTCTTTTCTTTTTGAAGTTTTAGATGAATATTGAACTTTAAAACTGAAAACACAAGAGCAATATGTCTTTTTTTAAAGGTGCACAATGTAACTTTTTGGTAGGTGGTCTGTCACCTGCTTGTTTCCATGGATATGTCATTCCTCTGCCTAGAATGTTCCACAGTATGACATTAAATAGCTCTACTTTACATTCAGTTACAAGTCTTACAGCTCATACATTCTGAGTGAGTGGGGTCACCTTTCCACAGATCTGACGTGTAGCTCCATGAAAATAGAAAAGTTTAATACCATCCTATGGAACATTCTAGGCAAAGCAATAACATCTCCATAAAGTAAAGCATTTGCCAGACTCTCCACCAGAAAAGTTACACAATGCACCTTTAATAGTGCATAATTTTTATTTGGCAATTACATCTTTTATTGTATATTTGAATGTGACAGTGCTGTTTCCTACACAACAGCAAATCCAATTTTACTTTATCTGTACCGAATGCTTAATTGCCCACAGAGCTGAATACAAGTGCACTATACTGGCTGAGAAGGGCCTGCATTTAAGGAAATGGCACTTTAACGACTCTCTCCAAGTGCTCACGAGCTCATAATGGGCCCAAACCAGAGTGTAACAAAGAGTCTATGGTGGATTTCACTAATGAGAAAAACAGAGATAAACTATTGACTTTATATGAGATTCACAGCTGAACACCTCTTCACTGCCTCCTCTGTGGATTGTATGTTTTAGCTTGGCTTTATTATTAAGATTCTTGTGTGAAATAGGCATAAGCAACACTTCATATCCACGCATATTAAAGTCTGATTTAAATGAGTTTGGTTAAAAGTTTCTTGGCTGCTGGTCGGTACTTGGCGCATAGAGCTGTCTTCTCCAGGAGGCAGAGTCTGAAAGAAATGTAGTAATAAAAGTGTCGCAGATACAATTGAGAACGCACTTAGAGGAAAAGGGAAGGTGTTCTGCCAGAATTTTAGAGGCAAATGGAAGCAGTGTATTCATATTGCAGGAGTTGAAGTAGTGGTAGTAGTATTTAAGTGAAAGTACGTAGTAAAATAAGTAGTAGCGTCTGGAATAGTGGTAGAGGTTGCATCAGTAACAGTAGTAGTGGAAATAGTGCGTGAAAAGGAGTTACGGTGTTGGTCGTAGGGTCATATTCAACACTTCACTGTGATTGGTTAAATCTGCCTGTCAATCACTCAGAGCACTGACCAATAGAAAAAGTGGGAGGGGAAAACAAGAGGGGAAGTATGTGTGTGTGAGTGTAGAGCTGCATTGAACATTAAAAGCACAAAATCAAAATATAATATCTTCAAATTAGGCCTGGGTTGGGCTCTGCAATGAATCTATTTTCAGCTGTGATTTCAAATATATGCTAAAATACAAAAAATAAAATTAATGAACTACTGAATGATGTAATGTAATGACAATAAGTATGTAAGTATTTTATTTGTATAGCACTTTTCACAGAGATATGTCATGAAGACACTTCATTATGTCATTATGAGTCAATGACGTATAAGGATTATCAACAGGCAAATTTTAGTATTTAGTTTCTATTGAACTTTTTCAAATATTTATAATGTCAGGTCTGCATAAATCTATGTTTGACATTGTGTTTTTTTCTGTACATGAATTGGCTACAACCTTAAAAAATGTAATTTGGTGCAACCGTGAGTAATCCTAGAATTGTTTTATTTTCTAAAACATGGTTCAACTTCTGAGTATGAACATGATATTGATTTTTTAAAACAGGAAAACATGATATTTGAAAAAAATGGACATGCTTGGACAATATTTTTTTGAATATTATGGGGGAAATACCTAATATGCAAGAAAGCTGAAATTTCATGTGAGACTACAAAACCCTTCAGAAAATATGCCAAAAAAGAAAATAAGAATTAAATTAGATTAATAATAGAAATTTTAAAGAAGTTTAAAAATCAGCAGTTAAGGGCAGACGGTTGCACCACATGACATTTTAACACTTTAAGTACAAAAAACGTGCAGAATAACTAATGATTTCTGAATGGTTCCATGGAGGTCAGAGATACTACAGGCATGTGGGCAAGTATTATAAAAATTGAACGTTTTTAACTGAAGAAATTGCATTTGGACAGACATCATTGTCATTGACCCGTATATATTCATACAGTGGCTTTGAAAATGTCACAAAATACTAATATTAAATTATATTAGGGCGATACTTTCTCTGCAGATACATGTTACAGTGTATGAAGTAAATGTTTGAAATAATTACCAAAAATACTAAGAAAGTTTTGCCATAACCACACAGCCATAAATACTTTGCAGTGACATCACGCTGAGGTGTTCTGCATGTATGTCTATTGGGGAATGTTCAGCAGTGCACACAGTAGCAAACACTGATGATTTTAAAAAAAAACTCAAAATGGAAAAAGTTTTAAAAAGGATTCAAACAGTTCATTTTCAAGAATCTGAGGTCAAAATGAGCGTTTATGACCCTGTTTAGATGAGAGGTGAAAAAGACTAAATGTTGGGTAACGCTAGCTTTAGTTTAAAAGTCAGATAATGTAA
>KN495831.1:0-48038 GCA_000787155.1 Scartelaos histophorus
TATATATATATATATTTTGTAAGTTCAATCCATTCAACTTCATATTTATGTTAATAATTTATCATTTATCATTTTTTACTGCTGTTTTGTCACTAGTTTAGAGTGAAGCGGTTTATTATAAAGAGGGTTAGTGGTTCAGATCTCACCATAGCCCTTGCTGCTGTTGTGTCCTTTGGCAACAGGCTTCAACCATTTTGATTCTTTGCTGCTGATATCATCAATATTCCTTGGAGGTGTAAAGCTAACTGAAAGCACTACTTTGTTAGAAGCTCTGTTACTAAAATTAGACTTTAATCTGAGCTTTGTTTTTACACAGTCTGACCAGAAAGAACTGATTTGGTTGGAACTACAACACAAGAAAAGATTTGCGCTCTCACACATAAAATTACATTCACAAGCTAGCGAGTATTAGCCAACAGTTTCTCAGTTAGTAATTTTCACTGTTTTTGATAGAACACCTAAACAGGACCATGAGCGCTCATTGTGATCACAGGCTCCTGAAAATGTGTTGTTTTATTCCATTTTGTATTTTTTCTTGGTTTTCAAACTACCTTAAGATTTATTTGTCTACATTTGCTACTGTATGTATTGTGTCACCATGGTAACTGCTGAATATTCTACTAATAGAGATGCATGTAGAATACCCCCAGTATAAATTGCCTGTAATATTTGATTGGCAATCACACATTCATCAGCCAATGAAGGTAACTGAAACCTGAATGAATGTTTTACCCAATACTGAAGCTTTTTACTGCTTTATAATAGTTTTTGTCTTTTTCATTTGAGCAATCCTATATTCTCTGGAGCAAAATTTCAATAAACCCCATTAATTCAGTCAGTAATCTCCCACATCGGAGATCTGTTCTTATTTATGCCTTAACAACGGCAACAGTGGCTCAGTGGTTCGAGTTAGTAATAAGACTTTGGCCTTTTTATGAGATTCAAATCATTTGGATCAGTTCATCTTGGAGTTCAGAGGAACGCAAAAGATTGACTCTTTTTTTATATGACAGAAACCAATGTCAACAAACTATAGGCTGCCACACACTACAGGATTTTTTGGTTTTAAATGATTTTAAACTTGTGACAAAAAACGCACACCACAGACACAAGGAGAATGTTATGAAACTTAAAATAAAGTCGCAAAGACTGCAGCAGGATATGTCTGCAGACCACAGGATATAAAGTTGTGCGTGCGATGGCGTTGGCTGTTTCCTGTCTACAGTAAAAACTTCTAGTTTAGATACAGTCAAAACTGTGTTATTATTTGTGAAATGTGGTGCAATACTTCAAATACATGGTTTTTAATCATAAAAGATTGGCACTGTACACAGGAAAAAGAGTCACTATAGCTAATTTGCGGCTTCACCTGTGTGGATGTAAACAGACACATGTGAGGAACTATTGCGCCTTTTAACTTTTAAAGAACGCCTCAAACTGGATTAATAATGCGGTTTTGTGGACTGGATGTCATTTGCAGAGAACAATTTCTATGGATAATGTGGATGAGATGCTGCACTTTGAATGTACAATTTTACCAGAGGTGAGTAATAAAGTCTATATTTTTGCGTCTCCGTGTCCGTCACTCCTCTGCTCAGCACGCTCTGTTTTATCAGCTGTTATCGTAGCATTGCTGATATTTGGTGGTTACGATCTGACACTGACACCAGCACATGAGGAGCACAGCGACTTCAAAATCGCAAAGACAAAAAGTTGGGTCACAGCTCCCCGAACTTGTGGAAAAGAAATCGCAGCCAAAATTAGGCACACTCTTCTGTAGTGTGTGACGCATTAAGAGAGACCGAGACTCAGATCTGTTTAAAATGGTTCAAACTGAGAGTGGGGTTGTGTTTACCCATTAAAATTATGAAATTCTAAATAAAACGTTCCTATAAAAAATTATAATAATTTTAAAAATCGATCTAAATCCAAGCAAACAATTCAAAAGAGTCGGGTCATTCACCAACGTCACTTAGAGCATTGGTTCCTGCTCAGACCAAGTTCTATCATTGTTTCCTTAGGCAAGACACGTAACCCTCCTACTCGAGTATGAAAATGCATATCAGTATTATTATTACTACAGTAAAATTACCTCTCACAAAATGTTGAAAGGTGCGCTATGAATATAACTTTTCTGAGGATACATCACCTGCTTGTTTCCATGGAGATGTCATTGCTTTACCTGGATTGTTTCACAGTAGGGCATTAAACTTGCATTGGTCTGTCATGCCAGTCTGCAAAAAGCTGTTATAAAGCTGTGCTCGTGGCCCAAAAATAAAGACATTTTGAATAGCAGGGATTTGTGGGAGCTGGATAGATTTACTTTCTCTATTCACAGATGGATAAACAAGTAAAGATCACAATAGAACTGCGCTGTTCCTACACCTGTTTTATTTATGGCAGCAATAAAGTTCATAATGGAATACATCACCCTTTAGATCATTTTAGAAGTTTAAGGCAAAACAGCACCCTTTTTTATTAAATGGAGGTATGTGTAATATTTCCTTTTATGACTCTTAAAAAGCCTCTACCACAAAAACATTTACCATTAATGGGCTGGTATTGCGCTCTGATTTGATCTATTATAATGTTCCTGTATATTTAGACTCAGTTCTTATCTCAGACATACCCCTTGTTGATGTTAAGTGTCAATACAGGAAGTGCTACACAGTGTTTTTAAACTTTTAATCATATAGAAAATGAGAAATTCAATTCGGTCAACTGGACTTTTTTTTTTTTTTAATCTCATCCAAGCTGCACCTCATCCAAGCAGCTTCTTCAGTTTGGTCAGAATGCTGGTGGACACTGCCTTATATCTGCCTGCACAAAGGAGCTAACTCCAATTTCTGTTTGTCATATTAAACTGCATTGTGGACTGTGTTGTGTCATATTAGCATAATCATTCAGGCCCCCGATGGGTGCTTTCACATCTATGAGCCTGAACAGACATCACTATTGTTTTCTTTGTTTTGATTTAGGTCAGAGGATGGAATTAAAAATAAGACGTAGATGAAGGATTGTCTTTCCTAACAAAGTGGTTCCCCCAAGCACAGCGGGAAATGAGAAAGAAGAACATGTGCTGGAGATCCAAAAGAGACAACAAAAACAAAAACAGGACAAAATAGAATCAGAATCTAGGAGAAAGGGTGCAACTTTTCCTTATTCCGCTGGTGTTTTTGAAAAAACCACGGAGGATTTTCAGACAACATGAAATCCCATTCCATTTCAAACCCACAAACACTTGAAGACAGAAACTGGTCCACCCAAAGGACAAAACACTGAGCCACAAATAAAATAATGTGGTCTACGCCATTCAGTGCTACATTGGAGAAACAAAACAGCCACTTCACAAGAGGATGCACCAACACAGAGGTGAGAGCCATACTGGACCTCAGTCTGATGTACATCTCCATCTCAAAGCCATGCACCACTCCTTTGAGGATATTGAGGTACAGAGCTTAGAAAGAGAAAATGATTGGTTTGAGGAGTTAAAGAGACTATTTTTTGTTGGAAAAGACCATCCATCTTTGAACAGAAATGAAGGGCTCAGACATAATCTGTCTCTTATTTTTAATTCTATCCTCAGATCTAAATCAAAACAAAGAAGAAACAATATTGAGAGCCTGTTCATGCTCAGAGATGTGAAAGCACCTATCAGGGGCCTAAATGATATGACTCAGGTACAGTTGATACTTAGTGCAGTTCAGTAAACCTAGGTAACAAACAAACTGTAAACAAGTAGGTGTGTTTCAGAGTACTTTCATTGTAATTAGATCCTCCTTTCTGGAAGATATAAGGCAATGTCCACCAGCAATCTGAACAGAACTGAAGAACCAACTTGGAATCCAAAATGGTTTTTTTTATAACAAAAAGAGAGTTCAAATAGCACCCAAGAGAAACTGTAAAATTACTGAAACGTGTGGATGACAAATAAAACCATGTTTAGTATGTTTCTGATGAGGAAATGTCAGGATGGGAGGGATGTGATACCATGGAATTTACTTATGATGTCCTGCATGATTATGTTACATGCTTTAGTTTAATATTATTACATGATTCTGTTTGACATTATTGCATGCTTCCGTTTAATAATATAGCATGATTTACCTTGAACTGACAACATGTTTTGGTTTTACTGCATAAAAATAGTGGCCTGGAAAGGAGTGCTGTATTTGGTGTGGTTTGCCATTCACTTCTCTATCAGTGGACTACTCCATCCCGAGTATCTGATGAGAGCCTGTGCCTAGATCACTTGGCGTTTAAAAGGACACAAGGAAATTCAGATGGGGCATCCCCGGCTTGAGGACCATGAACGGCAAAAGGTGTGGACAGTCGACTTGAGGAAACAGCTCGCAAACAGCTGAGTGAAGGGACGAACTCTGGCTACGAACTTTGACTCCTGTTTCAGCCGTGTGTCCAGTCAACCTACGACTGTCGATATTCCACAGCTCGTTCACAGGTCAGGATGCGGCACTAAGGTGGAGTCAAGAAGAGTCGTGAGCGAGGGCCAAGCAGAAGAACAGGACAGGCGACCCATTTGACGAGGAATACAGCCCAGAACAGCTAAACAGAACGACATTTCCAGACTGTCTGTTTGTTTTTAAATGAGCGTGGTGTAATTGCCGATTGACTGTTTGTCTCCTGACTCCAGCAAATTGAAGCTTCGTGCTGTGGAGGCTGTGGAGTAAACTGTGGGACCCAGGTGCAGCCGAGGACTGATGTCGGTGACTTTATGTCTGTGGCCTTGGACGTTACTTTTTAAAAGAACTTTTAGCGGATTATTAGATGGGGACATTTTACATTGATCTTTTAGAACTTAGAACTTAGATACCTTTGTAACTTCGTCTTGTCTTTGTGCTGTGTGGCCCAAGCTTGAACCTTTTTATTTCTGAAACTGTGACAGAAACAACATTATACATGGTTCAAAGCCCACAGTCGTTTTTGCACAATATATAATTTTTAACTTCCTGGAACATTTCAGGTACAAAGCGCACCACTCTGCTGAGCTGATGCCATATTTTAAATAAAACGAAACACAACATATACTCATTTTACCACAAGGTGAATTGCTGGTAATGAAATCTAAATGTCTTGAGATGATAGTTTTCTCTCATATAAGTGTCCACAGTGAAAAGCCCATAGTGGCGAGTGAGTCATAGGCTCCACATAAGCCTCGCGTAAGAAGTCATCAGGATTGCACAGCGGGGGGCCTGGTGCTTTACAATGGCAGAGTACTCCCATTGAAATCCTCCTCCAGTTCAGGTCGTATATCTATTAAGTGACTCATAATTGGTAAAATAATAATAAAAAAGAAGGGTCACAAGTTCCCAAAGGACAAAATTAGCACACATTTGTAAAGTAGTGTATAATGAGACAAACCCATGCTGTTTGAAATAGTAGGTATCGTGCTATATATCAGGTATCTCAGAAAATCGTATAAAATCTTGATGAGGTGCATTGTATAACTTGTCTAGGGGAGGGTACATCAAATGCTTGTCTCCATGGAGATGTTATTGCTTTGTCTTGATTGGTTCACAGTTTCTATTTTCATGGAGACCAAATCTGGGTTACTGTTCAGATCTGTGGAGAGGCAACCGCGCTGAAAGTCAGAATCTCTGTTTTTCTTGGTATGTTTGCGCAATAAAAGCACCTATAATGGAATAAATGTCAGGTAAAGCTGTTTAATGTCACACTGCGGAAGATTCCAGGTGGTGCAATGACGTATCCATAGAAACAAGCAGGTGATGGAGCCCCAACCAAAAAGTCACATAATGCAGTTTTAATATTTCAAAAATGCTTCAGCAGTCAAAGTTTCTCATAAAGTTTTAAAGCTAACAAAAATATTTCTGAAATGAAAAAACTTCTCTGATTCCATAAATATTGAATGTTACATTGTAATATCAAATCACTATTGGGAATTTAGATAAGATAGACTAACCCAAAAACAACCTAACCAAAGTGGGTATGCGAGCACTCAGAAGGTGAAAATGATTAGTATTTGTATAAAAAAAAAATCTATACTTTTTTACACCTATGTTTTGGGCATTTCTGGGAATGAGCAACAGATTCAAAGAGGTGGGCTTATGCAAATTAGAATTTTTGAATGTTGTAATGTTAATCCCTCATCAGAAACATGCCTGAAGATCTATGAATGTTTGAATAATTTTGCGATCTCTCCTGGGCCTTATTCAAACCCTGCTTATGCTTTAGCTGTAAGATTCTGTTTAATGCTCAGCTCAAACGTGTACGTCACCCACGACAATTCTCCATAAATGTACAAAAGCATGACACAAAACTGCACACAACAACTTAACGAACCTGATGTGATGTCCAGTGGGTTTATTCGCTAAAATGATAGTGCTCTGAAGGGGGGGTGACTTAACACGGGGAGCAAAGGATCAAAAACATGTTAATATGTTTAAAGCGAATACAGCATTAAAGAATAAAAGCTAACAGTGTGATATCAATATTTTATGTGTTACATTTACAATAGTTGGGTCAAATATTCACTTTTTAATTGTATTACTTTGAAACCCATAGCAGCAACATGCAACATTTACAACACCCAATACGACAGAAAGAACTTCTTTAAACTTACAGAAGTACGGATATATTGTATAGAATAAATGCACTGTGTACTTACTGCATGCATCTAATTATAAAACATTCTACTGTCTAACAATCAGGACGTTTTAACACAGTAGAAATCAGCCTCAGTGGATTTTTTTAATGCTTTCTGCTCAGTAAAACAGAAAAAAACAAAAATTTTCCCTAGATTAACTTACAGCTCTATCTTATTTCTAGCAGATATATGAATAAAGTTATAAAAGCCGCACATGCCATCATCACATTGCTCCCATCACATTGTATATGTATAGATATTAGCAGTGGCCGTATATGTCTGCCAGCCTCTCCTTCCCACTTCTCCTGATCATTGTCATTCACTCTGGCTGCTTCTTATTGCCCCGAGTCCTAAGTGACTTTTAAAACTACTTCTCATATAAATGTAAATCATTCCCACTCTGTCCTCCAGTTATTGTTTCTATTAAACACTCCACATATTTTATTGTTGAATGACTGCAGTGCGCATCCATTTTGCCGATAATAAGAATAAAAAGTCACTCTGAAAGTTTGCACAAATCTTTCAAATTGTAAGAGTAAGAATGGTCAAAAACTGTGCTTAAATGATAGTAACGTTACTTCAGAATAATAATACTCATGTAAAAGTACAAAGTAGTTGGGGAAAAGTACTACTCAATGAGATTAACTGTTAGGAAGTAATATCTGATTTATAATTTAAGTTCATGTAATTTGAAGAACAAAATATTAAAGATCCTATATTACACAAAGTTTAAGCCTTGTTATAATAATGTTACCTCCTCAAAATCATACCTGGAGTTGTGTTTTGTTTCATTCACAATATTTGAGTAATCCTTTATGATTAGTCTGTCCATCTCCAAACCTCAAAATGCTCCGTTCCACCTTGTGATGTCATGCAGTGGTTGTTTTCAATTTAACTGCAAACTTCAGCTAATATTAACAGTAGAGATTAACAATTCCAGGGCTGAAATCATCCAAATTATTTTAAAAAGTGTTTAAAAACACATTGGAGCACTTCCTGTATTGGACAGCACAAGGTGGAACAGACTGTTTTCTGTTTTTAGAGAAATGCTCAGCCTAAATATGCAGGATTTATGTATTAAATGTGTGTGAATCAAACAAAAAAACAACTCCAGAAACAACATTATAACAGATCAGAAAACAGTGATATGGGCCCTTTAAATAATGCACAACATATTTTTAAAGGATAGACATAAAAATGCGAAAAAACTATGATGTAAGAAAACACAAATCGAATTCAAATCAACATAAAGCATTTGCCACTGTCGACTTAGTCACAATGGGAAGAGTAACTGATGGCATGTTTTTTTATATTAGTTGATGGATAAACAAGCTTTATGTAAGAATTATGAGAATAGGTTTGTTATTTCCTAGAATCATGTTAAAGAATGTTTATGGACACTCAATAGACACTTATTGTTATTGTTATAAGTTAAGTTGTCACTGCATTTTTAACACTACAGTTGCTGCTTGACCCTGTATTGATTATTTTGTTTGACATGAGCCTCTCACCTGTTTGTCACCAGCCACCAGTGTATATAAACTGTTACTTTGTCGTTGCATGTAGGCCGTTACGTCAGAAAACACTTTTGTGCTCCTCACTTCTTTTCTTATCCAACAACCATTAACTCATCACATCAGTAACTAAAACTTTTACCTAAATAGGAGTACTGTTACTTCAATAAAACTGTTATTCAAGTAGGAGTAAAAGTACACTGCAAGAAAATTATAATTTCTTTGCAAAGCTTCTCACGTCAATGTAACTACCCATCCCTGCTTATAAAAATGACTTATAAAATGACTTATAAAAATGGCTGCTGACGTAGGGTGTTCAAGTAGCACCAGGGGAAATTGGGGTCAGGGCTTGGTGTGTTGTTTCCATTGGTTTTTATGATCCTCCTACTGTCCATAAAGGTTATAAGGGAAGAATGGGGCTGAATACTCAAGTGTGCAGAGGTAAAGCCATCCAGACACTGTGACGTCAGCGCATTTGAACCTGTTATATAAGAGCTCCTCCAGCCTGATTGGTTCGTAGCCACAGGCCCTTTCATGTCTATGCAGTTTAGATATTGAGAATGCAGACAGAAGTGAGTGATGTGCACTTATGGTGAGTAAAGGTCGTGTGCTTTTTTCCACCTCAGTCTGGTATGCGTCGGAGTGGAGTGACTTGTGTCAAGGAGGATACTACATTATATTACATAGTACAATACATATATGTGTTCATATGTAAGAAGAAGCATATTGATTTTTATGTGGCCTGTAGTTAATGGGCCTCATTCATGAAGCGTTCTTACAAACAAACCTGTACTTATGGTTTCATACAAACATTCTTGGCATTCACTTTTTTTTTTGTTTTTTTAATCTGGTAATGATGTTCTGGTAGAATAAATACTAAAAACAGTTCAGAACACTTGTGAGTACAAAATTCTACTGTTTTAGAATATTATTAGTCTGATAACAATGATTGTGAGAATAAAGTGAGCTAGTCAGCGTGTTTGAGCATAAATGTAGTGATAAGTGCATTTGCATTGACACAAGACACAAAATACTTGCCATGGGTCGCAGATAGACAAACTTTCACTACTTTGCTTTAGTGCGGACGAGTCCATAAATCCACATCTCCACTTCAGAAAGGGCGTAAAGGAATCCACAGAAGAACATTTATATTTTATTTAAACAGTGCCCCAGAGGCCCTGGGACAGGTGCCTCCATGATTCCTCTATTGTGAGGTATTTATTTTCTTAAATTATTTCTTATAAAAAATACTACGTACTATGTATGTGACTATGTGACATTTATGAGGTGATTTTATAGAGCATGTTTACCTCCCTCGTTATTTAGCGTGGGTAGTGTGATAAATACGATAAAAGCACTCGCTTTTTTCAACAAGTTTGTGACTTAAATATTCCCTCAGTGAGTGTGTTCATGTGAGTTTGGACATTTGAAATCACAGCTAAAGCTGTAAAACAGGCCTAGTCTGTAGATGTGCTCCACCTGACTTCCTCTGTCACTCTCTCCCTTTCACTTTCATGTGTTATAATATTAGACCCATATTCGTCATATTTGGAAGTTTAGAGGGCGTTTCTTTATATATAATACATATTCATTTTATGTAAATGAAATGCAAATGAGCGTGGGTGTTTGTAGCTGGATGTTGGTGAATTAGGCACAACTGTCACTTAAGAAGAAATTTGGGGAGCTTACAGATCACCTGTTATGCTTGAGCCTGCTATACAGTTAAAATGTACAACACCTCTGGATCATTGTGTTATTATTTACACACTTTAAATCAAAATAGTCATCTAAAATGATCTAATTTCAGAAAATGTCAGCAGACTACCACTTTAGAAAGATGCAGTGTCCAACAGGATCTGACCTCACCGTAAACATCATCACAAACAGAGTGGGTGTTACAGATTTGTTGGGGCCAGTGTGTAAATGGCTCATACCACACACACCACAGAAGCCACCATCTGCAGACAGCTGCACAGGCATCTGCGCAGACACCTGTCCCAGGGCCTCTGGGGCACTGTTTAAATAAAATATAAATGTTCTTCTGTGGATTCCTTTACGCCTTGTCTGAAGTGGAGATGTGGATTTATGGACTTGTTCGCACTAAAGCAAAGTAGTGAAAACAAGGTTTGTCTGTCTGCGACCCATGGCAAGTATCCTGTGTCTCGTGTCAATGCAAATGCACTTATCACTACATTTATGCTCAAACACGCTGACTAGCTCACTTTGCCTCATATGTACCTCAGGATGATTTAATAATGCGAGAAAAGAACATGATGATGATGACTTGAACTAAATCACAACTCCAGGTTAGTTTTTGATGAAGAAAGAGCCTCATAACATAGAAGGCCCTTTAAAGGTTCAGTCTTCATGCAGGTTTAAATACTAAACCTAACCACTGAAAATATAACATCTCTGGTGGAGGGTCTGCCTGTTTTACATGTAGCAGTCTATAATCTACATCAATCTATGTAAGTGTTTAAAAGTCATTAAAAGCCTGGATTCATGCATCATAGACACCCAAGCAGAGACACATTATACTAACACAAACTTCCAAGATTTTTCAGTTCCATTTCAGTTATAATGTTCCATAATGTTTTTTTCCCTCATCATGAGCTTACTGGGAGTTGTATTTTGATTGATTCATGCATGTTTGTGTAACTTTATATTGTTCTGCATTTGGAGCTTGAGTGCTCTGAAAATGCATGTTTGCACCTACCCTTTATCTTAGTCAATTCTGGGTCTTTACTTGCAATTCTTTGAAAATTCAAGCTTCAAAATATTAAAAAATAAATATATAAACAACATGCCACTACAAAGAGACAGGGCCAGTTGCAGAGAATCAGTTTTGCAGTTTTGAACAGGAAGTCAATGAAGCCATTTCTTATTAATGGCCAAAATGTAAAACAATTATCTAAGTATATAGTCTTTTACTGAACACAGGAAAATCTTTTTAATTGGTCCCTGCAGGACTAGGTGTTTGTTCTAGGAAGAAGAAATCTAGCTGCCCTCATTGTAAAAGAAAATGTAATTCTGTATTAGCATACACCAGGGGTCTCCAACCTTTTTCCTCTTGTGAGCTGCCTTTACGAAACAAAAATCCCAGAGAGCTTCTCATTTTAGTGGTCACAAAAAACAGAGATGATTATAAGAAAGAGGGCGAGCCATTGGTACAGATAGATGCCCAAAAAACATAAACCATCGTCCATTTATTAGTGCACAAAGTTGGGCTTCAAATTGCTATATTCACAGTGGTAATAGGCTTGTAATTAACCATGCTTTTGTTCGTCAGCATAATGGTATAATTCCAAAATCCCTTGACGAGCTACTTGGAAGGGGATGGAGATCTGCTGGCAGCTCCTGTGTCTGCCAGGTTGGAGACCCCTAGCAGACACAGACCATCCCTATTGTTTTCTTTGTTTTGATTTGGATTTATGAATGGAGTTGTAAATGGGGGACAGGTTGCACCTTAGACCCCCATTTTTGTTCAGTGAAGGATGTTTACTACTGTTATTATATCATCAAGCAAAAATTGTGAAAATTGAGTATCGGTAGTTTCCAGATTCTACAATGTGATGATGTCGTGAGCGAGATTTCCCTGCTATTGAAGTATCTATAAAATAAATTCACAAATGTTGAACCTGGTCATTACTATGTGTGACTGCATGAAATAACTCACTATATCACACCAAAAAAGCTGCCCCCTGTCTGCGCTGTAATATTATTAGCCCACTGATGTGATGTCATCTGAAACACAGCAATAAACTCCTGACAGCCCTTCTGAGCTCTCCCTTCAATTCCATTGTCCAACAATAGACTTTGAAGAGCCCCTCACACAAATGCTGGAATTGCACTGCTGGGTTCCAGATAAGGATTACACTCATCACCTGATCAAGCTGTACAAGTGACCTTTCATATCCCATCGACTCGACACATGTCCTCTCTCCTGGGAGAGGTCCTGCAAAAGGCGCCCAGATAACACCAGAAATGATCACAAAAGGTCATTGTAACTTTGACTCTCCTGTATCTAAGGTAGGAAGCAGAAGTAATAATTTAAACAGTGAAACATTGAGTCATAATCTGTCTGCTCATTCCTTAATGTTATTTTTAAATGTTAATGTTTTAATTTAATTAAAATAGCTACAACATTAAAAGTATGCAAAACAGTAAAAGTTGAAACAGTGAAAGGCAAAAACAACAAAGGCAAAAGAGTAGAGGCGAACAAAGCAGCAGTAGTGACAAAGTGCCCTGCACCGCCGCTGATCTAGTCTGAACAGGGTTGGTTTTTTTTTTGAGTTTTTCCTTGCCGGGGAAGGAGGGTCTAAGGACAGGAGATGCTGGGACAATTATCAATTTGCCTGCTTGTTGTTGGACATTCTGTATTTTTGAATTCTAACTGTTTCTTATTCTGCTTCATTCTCTGACGTCTCTGTTTGCTAAATTAACAATTTTGTAAAGTCCACTGAGAACTTTTGTGATTTTGGGCTATACAAAAATAAATTGAATTGAACAGCACAAATCGGCACACGGCAGCCTGCGAACCACCAGTGATGCAGCAACTCTACAGGCAGACAGCGATTTAGGAGGTCGTTTTACACAATGTATTATTTTGAAGTAGTCCTTTGGTTACCTGTCGTCACAGTTTAGGGTACACAGTGGCCTTCGCTCTGTTGAGCTTTGCTCAAGGACTGATTCCCTCCACTCATGGAACTATGAAAAGGAAAAGGAAGAATTTGGGCTTGGATGAATGAATAAAAGAGTAACAGGTGTTCCTTATCCGTCACTGCAGGGGAAGACTTCAGCAGAGAACCTCAAAGCTGGTCTTGCCACACTAATATCACAAAATCACAAAGTAAAATGTCATAGCATTGTTCTCTCATCATCAACATGACTTTTATATGAGGTTTTATATGTCATCCATGCATGTTTGACTTATGTTGCGATCTCCCCTGGGCCCTATTCAAACCTACCTTACAGTTAATAATGATTCTGTCAGACCACAAGCCCACGTCGTCCATACTCACATATGGATGATGTGTATTTATAAATACATAAAATAAATACACAAAAGCAGGTTACAAAATAATACACCACAACTTCACAAACCCGATGCGATGTGCTGTAGTTTCATTAGCAGCATTCATGTTGACTGTAATGTGATAGCGCTCTGAAAGGGGAGTGATTTAGGGAGGAGAGCAAAGATGAACACTCAATTTTTAACAGCACAACAAGGACTCAACAGGGATGCTAAAAACGCACCAGCAGTACTCTGGACGGCAATCGATAAAAATAGAAAAAAAGCAGATACATGAAAAAGGTGCAGGGCCTTCATGGGCTGATTGAGTCCCCATGGTTATTTGTAATTCTTGCCCAAGGACACAACATCGGTGCTCATGTGGAAGTGGGAATTAAACCACCAACTTCCAAATTTGTGGGTCATCTCCATGTGGGTTTACGTATTTACGACAAGGGAGACCACCACATAAAATTTAAGTTAAGTTTAAAACATTGTTGTGAGGCAAAAAAAGTTTATATTTTACTTTTTACAAATATGATTTCTCAGTGCAATATAAACAGATGGATAACAAGGTACAAAACTGCTGTCCTTGTGGGATTAGACCAACAGATACTAGTGTAACTTTTTAGCAAAACATGCAAATAAAATCAAGTTTTTTGTGTTTTTTATGGAAAACCTGTGTGGTAAGTGAAAAAAGAGAAAAGGCATGTCATTTGAATTCTATTTTCTAAGTGTTTTTTTTTTTTCCCCCAACTCAAAAAAATAGTATTTTTTTATTTGTATTATTTTCATTTTCACTTTGCTACAAAAATGTTTTTTCTCTTGCCTTTTTTGTTCTTCTTTGCAGCAACGCCAAGAAAAAAAAAAGCCAGTGTGGCCTTGAGAAGCCAGGACGAGAACTCATTCCTCTTGCCCACACAAGGACCAGACCTGGCTCCTCACCAGGACCAGGACCAGACCTGGCTCGTCACCAGGACCAGGACCAGACCTGGCTCCTCACCAGGACCAGGACCAGACCTGGCTCCTCTTGACCACACCAGGACAAGACGTGGCTCCGCTTGGCCACACCTGGTGGCCAAGAAGAGCCAGTGTGGACAAGAGGAGCCAGGACGAGACCTGGTTCCTCTTGGCCACACCAGGACCAGACCTGGCTCTTCACCAGGACCAGGACAAGACCAGTGTGGCAAAGAGGAGCCAGGATGAGACCTGGTTCCTCCTGGCCACATCAGGACGAGACCTGGCTCCTCACCAGGACCAGGACCAGATCTGGCTCCTATTGGACAAACCAGGACCAGACCTGGTGTGGCCAAGAGGAACCTATGTGGCCAAGTGGAGTAAAGACTAGACCTCACGAGACCTGGCTCCTCTTTGCCACCAGGTGCCAATAGGTGCCATAGGTGTGACCTAAACTACTAATAAAATGGGCTTCTGTTGTTGGGTTTTTGCTATGTGGATCCCAAAAGCGGAGACAGAAGCAGGTATACATTAAACAGTTTATTACACAGATGCAGGCTGGAGATAGGCTGGTCCGGTTGCAGCAATGATCTGGAGAGAGGACGACAGATTAAACAGTACTGGAGACAAGTGACTAGACAGGAACTCTTCAGAGCACTGAGCACTACCGCAAGACACGGAATAATCTGGCAGGGCAGAGAAGGCAGGATGAGGTCTTTATACTGGCTCTGATCAGGAATGAGCTGCAGGTGAGACTCTGCCACAGGAGCTCCAGCCACGCCCCCATCACACCAGCTCTGCAGAAACAGCAACACAAAAGGGAGGGGGAACAAACACAGGACCCCGACACCTGTAGTTTTTATTATATTGGCAAATTTGGAGAAATATTTGTCCTTAGTGTGAGTGGGCTTGCATCTTCATAAACCTGATTCTTACTTGATACATGATGGAAGATTCGCCAATTTATGTTCTCCACAGAGATATCTGGAATGTTTCACGATGTGGTATTGAGCCTTTCTATCATCATGGAGATCAGACCAAGTTACTGGTCAAGTCTGTGAAAAAAAAGGGAGGACATGACCTACAGTATAAAAGCACCAGTAACTGAATAAATGTAAGGTAGAGCTGTTTAATGTCATACTGTGGAACATTCCAGAGGCAGATCAATGGCATCTCCATAGAAACAAAACGATGACAGACCCCCAACCAAAAAGTTACAGAGTCAGAATCAGGTTTATGGAGTGGGTTTATATAGGTGGTCCATGAAAATGTGCTTTGTAATGTTCCAAATTAGGGCATAAAACCAAACTATCTCCATGGGGAATGTTCTAAAGTGTGCTTTTAACTTTCTGTTTTCAAGGAGTTATGTCTTTTTCTAGAACATTACATGCAGTTGCTATAATTTTGCATCTAAAATTGACAGGATTATTATTTATTTAGCCCCTACCATTATATTGTGAGTTGAATAATCTGTTACAAAACTTCAAATAATCCCCCCTTTTTTATTTATTTATGGTTTTTGTTTTAATTGTTTGTACTAGTGTATGGTCTTCATCTTCTAAAAATTAACCCAGTGAAAGTGCAGTTCTTTTGTCCAGCATATCCAGTGGCATGGCACATTTCCATCAGCACAATGAAGCCCCTCTTTTCCTTCAAGGACTAAATGCACACTTCCATCTCATACATCACACCCCCTGATAGGTGCCATGGCAACCAGACGGAGATATATTCTTATGTGAATACAAACTTGGTTGGAGTGAGACGTCAGCGCAAAGGAAGCTATATCAGGTCATCGAGGGAAAAAAAAAAAGGCAAAGGGCTACAGTGAACAGAATGGGAAAAATAAGCAGACTGTTTCGTGGCATTAAAGTTGCACAGTTTTGCACTTGTGGTTTGGGGGTTCGTCACCTGCTTTTCTGTGGTTATGGCTGGAATGTTCCACAGTGTGACATTAAACAGCTCTACTTTACAAGTATTCAATAAGCTCTATTCACGTTACGTCACAAACCAGGAAGACGTTTGGAAAGATGCAATTACAACTTCCGGTGTATTTCCCGACACTGTGCTCTACCGAACCTATAGAAGTAAATGTGATCAGGGGTAAAATGAAGACTGCATACGTATCGGTTTGGAATAATCTTGAATTTGGCGCCCTCATCTCTTCTGCGTTAGTGGGGAAATGATGAAAACTGAGGTATGGTTGCAACTGTCCATTAGTCGAACATAATGGAACGCTACAATAACTTTAGATGAGGAAAACTGGGACATTTTTTCTCTCTTTTTTTTAGATTTTCTCAGACTTACTATTGCAAACAAAGCCTGCCAGAACTTATAATCGCATCTTTCCAAATGTCTTCCTGGTTTGTGACATAAGCGTGAATGGAGCTTATTACAGGTGGTTTTATAGCTCAAAAATACTTAGAAAAACAGGCATTCTGACTGTGAGCGGGGTTGCCTCTCCACAGATCTGACCTGTAACATAGCCTGGTTTGATCTCCATGAAGATATTTAAGTATATAAAGTATCTGATGGGTTCTCCACCAGAAAAGTTACACAATGCACCTTTAAAGAAGACATGTGATACTTTTCTCTGTTTTATAGTTATAATCTATGACACTCCTACTATGTTGTATTTAGGATCTTTTCAATTACAATATTATTCTATGTTATAATGTTGTTACCTCATCAAAAACATACCTATTATTAGTTTGTCTGCATCTCCAAAGCTCAAAACGCTCTGTTCCACCTTGTGATGTCATGAAGCCGTACAGTTAAGTCAAGATTTCTTTTATCCAAGTGATTCAAATGAAGGTGTATGGCATTTAAAAACACAGTGGAGCTTTCTGTTTTACCACATGACATCACAAAGTGCATTTTTATTTGAAAGAACTCAACCTAAGTATGCAAGGTGTGTGTGTTAAACATGTGTGAATGAAACAAAACACAACTTTGGATCATTTTTGAAGAGGAAACACTAAAACATAGATTAGAAAACAGTGTAATACAGGCACTTTAAGAAACAATTACTCAGACATGCATGAATCACTCTAAATACAACTCTGAGTGGGTAAATGAGAAAGAAAACAACTGAAGAGTTAATTTGCAAAAACAGATAAGTGCCATTTAAAAAAGTGATGGGAGTCTTGCAGTTTACTCTTTGCACAGTAATATTTCCAAAAGCCAAATCTGTTTTATTGCTATCAAAACAAAATTCCAATCCTTCTTGATAAAATCCACTACACATTATTGTCATCGCTAAAATCTCTAGAAGATGGTAACAAAATGAAACACACTTCTGGGTCATTTTTATATGATAGAACGTGGCTGAAAGCTCTAAAAGTTCGATTCTGCATTGTAATTCTCCTTTAAACAACTGTGTAACTGAAATCTTCCATAGTTTGGCATTTATCCTGCTACTTGTCCCACTGAGATGCACACAGTAAGTTAACAATATACTATCAAACGTTCCGAGCAAAGCAATTACATTTCCACGGAGACAAGCTGGTGGCAGATCCCCAACCAGAAAAGTTTCATAGTGCACCATAGAGTCTTCTCAAGTTTTAATTTGGGGATAGAAAATTGCCAAAAGGAAGATCAACAATGTGCTATGACTCAGCCAGCAATTAATTCCTATCATTCAACTGCAGCCTTAAACTTGAACCACTGCGTTCTCTCTCTGGCATTTTGTTAGCAACAGCTCAGTCCAAAAATGTGCTATTTATTTCCTCTAAATGCTCATATGAATGTGGTCAGTCTGTTTATTCACAACGCACAGATTTAAAATGATTACTTAGTGCTTAGTTTGTGTACCTATGTGTGACTTGTGGACTTAAAAGTATAAACTATGTGACTTTTTGGAAGGAAGGGCCACCACATTGCATTAAACTTATCAATATCCCTGGAAACAAGCCATCGGACACACCAAATCACAGGTCAGATCTGTGGAGAGGAGACCCTGCTGACAGGTCATTATATAAAACATGAGATGCTTCTTCAAAACTACTCAGAAGAATAGGATAAGCCAAAATAAAGTATGTCTAAGAACAAATGTAACCCTTTTTACTGAAACTGAATCAGTGGGTATGTTCACTCAAGCTGTCTTTTCAACCACATTACTGTTTTCCAAAGAGATCTTGGATTTTTACATCTACTTGGTATTGTATGGAGTGATGGAGAATGTTCCAAAGTTCTTTTTTTACTTTTATTTCAGTGGAATCTGGCAGACAACATGTCACCTCTGGAAAGTTACATACCGACGTTGTGTGAATATATCTGCAGTGACATATTGCACAGGCAAACAAGCAGATGCTATTGGTTTTAGATTAGGATCAGCTGCTAGGATTTATATCAGCAGCAGCAATATGTTGCACAACAGCTGGAGGAAGGACCAAAATAAGAACAAATGTTACCCTTTTGTTTCCCAATTTTATGTTTTATATTGTGTACATTTTTATAGTGAACTTGGACTAGATAAAAGATTAGTGGTGTGGTTTGAGCTCTAGGATTTTAGCTTCTTGAGCCTCCAATTACAATTCACAAACGTTACACTGTTTGATGAAGTGACAATAACAGGGCTAGATATCAGTAATAAAAAATAATCTATACACTGTACAAATCAAACATTACTTGTGAAAACTAGGAATATATATATGTATGTGTGTGTGTGTGTGTGTGTATAGTGGTGTGTGTGTGTTTGTGTGTGTGTGTGTGTGTGTGTGTGTGTGTGTGTGTGTGTGTGTGTGTGTGTGTGTGTGTGTGTGTGTGTGCATGCATGCGTGTGTGCGTGCGTGTGTGTGTGCGTGCGTGTGTGTGTGTGTGTATAATGCACTTGAAACCAACATTTGTATCTATACAGCACAAGTACAAATCCTTATATAAAGGTGAGGTGATTGGGCTGAATCTCTGTCAAGAATTTGACAAACGTAGATAAACTTAGATTTGATTTAAAAGCAGAGAGTCTGGTTGAAGGGAACATCTACTAATGCTGTCTATGATTGCAACTCACATTATCCTGGTGATTCATTGCCAGGTCCATCACCTGGACAGTGTGTGAGGTCAGGGGAGAGCTGACAGTCACACACTAATCCTCCTATGCCCAGGTAATTGTGTAGTAAAAGTGCAAAGTTCACAACAAAAAAGCAAAAGTGAAACTTGGCACATGACAATACACATGAGGATCAGCTCTATGGTTCACTTACTTGCACATTTATAATTGAACAGACGCTATATACTCTATGATTTAAAATAGCAATTACATTAGACAAGAAAAATCTATTGAAAAATCTATTTCTGCATAATATTGACAATTAATTTACATTCCAAACCACACTTTTCCTGACAAACTTTACAGTGTTTGATGAAATTACAACAGCTCTTCTTATCCGTAGCAGAAATATGGACTGAAACATATCCTTGAGACGAAAACACAGCAAATAGAGCAACATGAGGAAAGTATAAAGAAACAATGCATCACATTCTAAAACCTAAAAACCTCTAAAACCTGAAAGTCTAATCTCCGCTCCAAACCACATGCTTTTACTAACCGAGTATTGACAGTGGGAGCAGTTCTACGCTGATCACTGGCCGTTTGAAACTATCTGGATTCGATTAAAGTCTAATTAAGTACACAAACAGGTACTAAACTATAGATCCGTCTCTCTTGCAAACGCACTTGTAAAAACATGCAGCTGGAAGGTCAACCAAAGTCATTTCCAGCAGAACAGCTGTTGAAGAACACTCCACATCTGCTGCTGTAATGATCACACAGACAGGGTTCCTCGGCTCCTCCGGGATCTGCGTTTGCTTTAATGACCGCACTTATTAATCTATCTGCGCTCCTGACAAATGTTCCGTGGTATAATCCTTTTTTTTTTTCCCTGCCTTAGTGTTCTCTCTCTCCCGTGCTTGTCCTGTAACAGCTGGGCGAGTCAGGAGAGAGTGAAAAGTGACATTTAGCCGGTCTTTTATTAAGAGGTGAGGTCTCCAACGCCAAGCAGCAAGAAGTAATGAGCAGTCGGATGGATTAGATAGAGGGAGAGAGAGAGAGAAAGAGAAAGAAAGAGAGAAAGAGGGGGTTAAAGAGAGAGAGAGAGAGAGACAGAGGGCAGATGGATGGCTTAGAGCTATGGAAAGAGGTAAGAAGGAAAAGGAAAGAAGGGTGAAGAGAGGAGAGGGGAGGAGAGATAGAGGATGGAAGAAAAAGGGAAAAGTGAGAGAGGGATTAAAGAGAGAGGAAAAAAAAGGGAGAAGGAAGGTAGGCGTTAGGGAGAGAGAAACAGTTAAAAAGAAGGGGGAAAGAAATAAAGAGAGATGTTGGATGGATTACATTATAGAGCTGTGGAAAGAGGTAAGAAGGGTGGGAGAAGAGGGAAGAAAATGGGAGAAGGGATGGAGGATGAAGAAAGAGAGAGAGCAGAGAAGAAAGCAGTATGAGAGGAAAAGAGGGAGAGACAAAATAACGTGAGAAAGAAAAGAACGAGAAGAGAGAGAAACGATGGATGAATTATAGAATGGAGAGAGTAAAGATAAATACGATCATGGAAGGTGAGAGAGTGAGAAAGAAAGAAGAAAAAAGGAATAGAGAGAAAAAAACAAATGGAGAGAGTAAATAGATGGGAGAGAGGGAAGAATAAGAGAGAGAAAGAAGTTGGATGGAGTGTTAAAAAGAGTGAGAGACAGGGAAGAGATAGCAGCTGAGTGGAAAGAGAGAAGAGAAAAGAGGGAGTAGTGAAGAGAGAGAGAATGAAAGAAAAGGTGCAAAGAAAAGCAGATATAGAGAAGGTAGAGAAGGAGAAAGGGGGTAAAAGAGAAAAGAGCAAGAAGAGTGAGAACAGATGGATGGATGGATTATAAAATGGGGAGAGAGAAAGAAGTAATGGGGAAAGAAGAAAAAGAAAGAGGGGGAAGGACAAGAGAAAGAAAAAAGTAGAGGAGAGATGGGCAGAGTGAGAAAAGAGAGATAAGAGAAAGACAGAGAGGACAATTTCAGAAGCCAAAAGAAGAGACAAAAGAAAACAGCAAGAAGAGTGAGAGAGCAGATGGATGAATTGCAGAGAGGAGAGTGAAAGAAGAGAGATGGGAAAAGAGAGGGAAGAAAGAAAGCGGAGAATTCAAGAATGGTAGAAAGAGAAAAGGAGAGAGGAGATGGATGGATTGTAGAGACACGAAGAGAGGATGACAAAAATGAAAAAAGAAGAGAGAGAGTGAATGGATGGATTGTAGAGAGGAGAGAGAAGAAAGAGAGGAAAGAAAGGGAAGAGAGAAGCCAAGAATGGTAGAAAGAGCAAGAAGAGAGAATAATCAAATAAGAGAGGAAAGAAAGAAAGAAAGAAAGAAAGAAAGAAAGAAAGAAAGAAAGAAAGGGAGAGAGAGACCAAGAATGGTAGAAAGAGAAAGAAGAGACAGAGCAAATGGATGGATTATAGAGATGAACGAAAGAAGAAAGAAAGAAAAAAGAAAGAGAGACAAATAAAAACAGCATGTGGAGAGAGGAGTGGGTGGACGGATGGATTGCAGAGAAGAGAGAGAAATCAAGAACAATAGGAAGAGGAGGGAGAGAACAGATGGATGGATTGTAGAGAGGAGAGAGAAGGAAGAGATGGGAAAAGAGAGAAGAAAGAAAGGGGAGAGAGAAATCGAGAACGACAGAAAGAGGAAGAAAAGAGAGAGCAGATGGATGGATTGTAGAGGTGGAGAGTGAAAGGAAAGAGGAACCAAGAATGATAGAAAGAGCAAGAAGAGAGAGAGAGTGAATGGATGGATTACAGAGATGAACGAAAGAAGAAAGGAGAAAGAAAGGAAGAGAGAGGGATGATAAAAATTAAAAAAGAGAGAGAGTGGATAGATTGTAGAGAGGAGAGTGAAGGAAGACAGATCAAATAAGAGAGGAAAGAAAGAAAGAAAGAAAGAAAGAAAAGGGAGAGAGAGACTAAGAATGGAAGAAAGAGCAAGAAGAGAGAGAGCAAATGGATGGATTAGAGACAAACGAAAGAAGAAAGGAGGAAAAAAGGAAGAGAGACAAATGAAAATAGCAAGTAGATAGAGGAATGGATGGACGGATGGATTTCAGAGAAGAGTGAGAAATCAAGAACAATAGAAAGAGGAGGGAGAGAGAGCAGATGGATGGATTGTAGAAAGGAGAGAGAAGGAAGAGAGATGGGAAAAGAGAGAGAAGAAAGAAAAGAGGAGAGAGAAATCAAGAAGGACAAAAAGAGGAAAAAGAAAGAGGAGTAGATGGACGGATGGATTGCAGAGAGCAAGGAAGTGAAGGAAGGAAAAGAGGGAAGAAGGAAAGGAAGAGAGAAATCAAGAACGATGGAAAGAAGAGGAGGAGAGGGAGCAGATGGATGGATTGTAGAGAGGAGAGAGAAGAAAGAGAGAAGAAAGAAAGGGGAGAGAGACATCAAGAATGACAGAATGAGCAAGAAGAGAGAGAGGAGATGGATTGTTGAGACGACAGAGAGGAAAGGAGGAATAAAGGAAGAGAGAGGGATGATAAAAATGAAAAAAGAAGAGAGAGAGTGGCTAGATTGTAGAGAGGAGAGTGAAGAGAGATCAAATAAGAGAGGAAAGAAAGAAAGAGAGAGAGAGACCAAGAATGGTAGAAAGAGCAAGAAGAGAGAGAGCAGATGGATGGATTATAGAGAGGAGAAGAGAAGGAAGAGATGGGAAAAGAGAGAAGAAAGAAAGGGGAGAGAGAAATCGAGAATGACAGAAAGAGCAAGAAGAGAGAGAGGAGATGGATTGTTGAGACGACAGAGGAAAGGAGGAATAAATGAAGAGAGAGGGATGATAAAAATGAAAAAAGAAGAGAGAGAGTGGCTAGATTGTAGAGAGGAGAGTGAAGAGAGATCAAATAAGAGAGGAAAGAAAGAAAGAGAGAGAGAGACCAAGAATGGTAGAAAGAGCAAGAAGAGAGAGAGCAGATGGATGGATTATAGAGAGGAGAAGAGAAGGAAGAGATGGGAAAAGAGAGAAGAAAGAAAGGGGAGAGAGAAATCAAGAACGACAGAAAGAGGAAGAAGAGAGAGAGGAGATGGATGGATTGTAGAGGTGGAGAGTGAAAGAAGAGAAGAACCAAGAATGGTAGAAAGAGCAAGAAGAGAGAGAGAGAGAGAGAGAGAGAGAGAGAGAATGGACGGATTACAGAGATGAACAAAAGAACAGAGATGAACGAAAGAAGAAAGGAGGAAGAAAGGAAGAGAGAGGAGCGGATGGACGGAAAGATTGCAGAGAAGAGAGAAAAATCAAGAACGATAGAAAGAGGAGAGCAGATGGATGGATTGTAGAGAGGAGAGAGAACGAAGAGATGGGAAAAGAGAGAGAAGAAAGAAAAGAGGAGAGAGAAATCAAGAAGGACAAAAAGAGGAAGAAGAGAGAGGAGTAGATGGATTGCAGAGTGCAGAATGAAGGAAGGAAAAGAGGGAAGAAGGAAAGGAAGAGAGAAATCAAGAACGATGGAAGGAAGAGGAGGAGAGGGAGCAGATGGATGGATTGTAGAGAGGAGAGAGAAGAAAGAAAGGGGAAGAGAGAAATCAAGAAGGACATAAAGAGGAAGAAGAAGGAGAGAGTACAGGAATGGATTGTAGAGACGGCAGAGAGAGAAAAGAGAGGGAGTAAAAAGGATGGATGGATTATAGAATGGAGAGAGAGAGAGATGGTGGGAGGGAGGAAGCCGGGGGTATAGAAGCCAAGACTAGGAGGTATATTTCACTCATTATTTCCCCTAGCAATAATAAGCAGCTTTTTTAATCTCCCTTTCTGTTCTCCGGGGGGACGGGAATTGCCATAGACACATTAAGGCAGGCAGCTTAATCATATTGTGATAAGGCTCAGGCTGATAAAACGCGCTCTCCTTTTAATAAATGTGTCTGTTCCTGTTGAGGGGCGGTTAAATAAGCCACAGGCAGCACCCGTCACCACAGCGCCGCGAGGAGGAGCACCTTTTTACTCACGTCCAGCAGTCACGTACAGTACGAAAGCCAACAGAGGTCAGTGGATAAACAGTTCTTGTGCTTTTTTTATGAAGTATTTAGCATGAAAGGACACAGACTTTGTTGAGCTTTTAAATACTATCACACCAACATTGTTTCTTCATCAAAAACATACCTGGAGTTGTGTTTTGAGCCGTCACAAAATACAGGGTCAGGGTGTAGAAACTACGAGTGTAACAATAACCAAAATATTGTGATGTTGTATCGTCAAAAGTCTCGCAATATTGTTGGCCATCACAATATATCGAATCACAAGTCTCAAATTCAGTGTTGTGGTGCAGTAATAGTAAAAAAAAACAGAGGGAACTACATAGACCATGATCCTTTGCTGTTTCAGTGCAGACGACGTGAAGAAATAACTGTTGTTAAGCACTTTTAAAGCTTGTTTTTGTATTATAACAGTACCAAAGGTTTATCATGGCAAGTCTGTAAGCCTCCACATAATATCGGAATAAATATCGTACCGTGAGATGCATAACAAGAAAATATTGCACCGAGAGATTTGGATATCGTTACATCCCTAATGTTTAGCTGTTACTTGAATTTTGCACTTCAATTTTGAAGGCTTTTCAAAATGATTGATATGAATATGAGAATAAATGTTGTTCCAAATTAAGCTCAAAGCGTTTTATGATGTCAGTCTTGTTTTTGTGTATAATATCGTAATATCATGAGCTTCCCCACCATATCGTGAGCTTTCCCATGATATATCGCAATAAATATCATACCTTGTGGTTTATATGTGACAATATTGTATCATGAAACTTGGATATTGTTACACCCCTTGTAGAAATCCTTTGCAATCCATATATTATCTCAGACTCATTCTGAACATTTTCATCTAATTACTACAACTGCATGCAAAAAAAAATGATTGTGAATTCGTGTGAATACTTGTGATGTGTTAGACAGATTTAAAAACACAGTAAATGATTGTCCATGTTTGTCTAAGCATGTTTCTTAATTAGTTATGTTTGATTTTTTGTGCTGCCTTACACCAGATTCCAGTTTAGTGAGTGTCTAAAATGAGCATAATGGTGAGGGGAGATAAGAGGTGAAAACAGTGATTTTATGAACACTAAAGCCATGACCGGATAATACAGGATTACTCAAACATGAAAGAATCAGTCAAAATACAAGTTTGAGTATCTGCTAACAAGGGAACACTGTTATATCATGGTTTAAAACTTATAAAAGTTAATTTTGCATAATGTGTCGCCCCTAGAAATAACAGTGAGGAGAGGAGAGTTGTGTCTTACACCTAAAAGGCTGAGATATTGATTTGCCAAAAACTGCACTTCACTTTGGGATTGGGCTAAATTGGCCACAGTGAGGGAATGTGGGTGTGAAGGTTGTCAAGTTTGTGGATGCATGCTGGCAGGGAGATGTGCAGGAGTTAGGAAGGTACAGCACATAGGTCTATTTTTAAGGTCATTTAGAAGTTGCAATATTGACGCTTCTTATTTTAGCATTCTTGACACTTACTTTACCAATGATGTCGTGAGCTCTGCATGAGCTCCTCATTAACATAACTGTGTATTAACGTAAATTCCAGACTACAGAGTGCACCGGAATAGAAGTATCTACTCAATTTTGACTAAATGTTATAATTGTACATCTACACTCACCTGAAGGATTATGAGGAACACCTGTTCAATTTCTCCTTAATGCAATTATCTAATCAACCAATCACATGGCAGTTGCATTTAGGGGGGGTGGTCCTGGTCAAGACAATTTCCTGAACTCCAAACTGAATGTCAGAATGGGAAAGAAAGGTGATTTAAGCAATTTTGAGTGTGGCATGGTTGTTGGTGCCAGACAGGCCGGTCTGAGTATTTCACAATATGTTCAGTTACTGGGATTTTCACACACATCCAGTATGTGGCAGTCCTGTGGGCGAAAATGCCTTGTTGATGCTAGAGGTCAGAGGAGAATGGGCCGACTGACAGAAGCTGACAGAAGAGCAACATTGACTAAAATAATCACTCGTTACAACCGAGGAATACAGCAAAGCATTTGTGAAGCCACAACACGCACAACCTTGAGGTGGATGGGCTACAACTGCAGGAGACGCCACCAGGTACCACTCATCTCCACTGCAAATAGGAAAAATAGGCTACAATTTGCACGAACTCACCAAAATTGGACAGCTGAAGACTGGAAAAATGATGCCTGGTCTGATGAGTCTCGATTTCTATTGAGTCATTCAAATGGTAGAGTCAGAATTTGGCGTAAACAGAATGAGAATATGGATCCATCAGGCCTTGTTCCCACTGTGCAGGCTGGTTGTGCTGGTGTAATGGTGTGGGGCATGTTTTCTTGGCACACTTTAGGTTTCTTAGTGTCAATTGGGCATCGTTTAAATGCCACGGGCTACCTGAACATTGTTTCTGACCATGTCCATCCCTTCATGACCACCATGTACCCATCCTCTGATGGCTACGTCACCAGGATACTGCACCATGTCATAAAGCTCGAATCATTTCAAATTGGTTTCTTGAACATGATAATGAGTTCACTGAACTGCCCCCACAGTCACCAGATCTCAACCTGATAGAGCATCTTTGGGATATGGTGGAACAGGAGCTTCGTGCCTGGATGTGCATCCCACAAATCTCCATCAACTGCAAGATGCTCCTGTCAATATGGGGCGACATTTTTAAAGAATGCTTTCAGCACCTTGTTGAATCAATGCCACGTAGAATTAAGGCAGTTCTAAAGGCGAAAGGGGGTCAAACACCGTATTAGTATGGTGTTCCAAATAATCCTTCAGGTGAGTGTATAAGCCGCACCTGAATATAAGCCGCAGGTGTCCACGTCTTCAAGAACGCTTTCAAGTTAGAGCCATCTGCTTTTATTGCCTCTGAAAGTGTCTGTCGTCTTTTAGCACTGAGTCAGTTTGTCGCTGCCGTCGCCACCATCTCACTATCGACTCACTGATGCTGCATTAATGTGCAGCAGCTCTACGTCCTTCTTCGACAAATCAATTAGCTTTAACTTAAAAGCTGCATCATCTGCGTTTCTACATGTGTTTTCCATGAGGAGGGTGTGTGCATGAAGCACAGAATAACTGTTCAAAACCCAATCAAACAAGCGTCTTCCTCTGCACATCCCCCCGTCTCTACTGCACATGTCTCCTGCACAAAGAGACACTGTTGGATCTTGGATCTTGTTGGAGTCTCGTAGATTTCAGCAGATTTCAGACTCTCCCGGGGGCAGGTTATGGATCAGGTCTGAGTGGATGTTTGGCTACTTAAGTTTGAGACGTTTCTTCTCGTCATTTATGCCTCAGCTGCATGTAACACACACGGGTAAGACGTGTCCCCCTCACTAATGTTCATTTAGTATCATAATTTATTTCATCACACGGGGGTAAACTGTTTTAGTGCTGACAGCATCGCTAGTTAACGCTGTAACTTCATTTTAACTATAGATTCATGTGTTCACCGCACTCAGGCTACGCAGACATCCGCTGTTTTGCCAAACAAATAATCCATCCATATATTAGCTGCACCATTGTATAAGCCACAGGGTTCAAAGTGAGAGAAAAAAGTAGCAGCTTATAGTCCAGAATTTACAGTATATGGTCTTTTGCTGTTCAAAATCCAAATATGAATGAGGATTTTTAACTCTAAAATGGCCCATATCACACTATTTTCTGGTCTATGTTATATGATGTTGTTTCCTCATCAAAAATGCAATGGGAGTGTTTTGTTTCATTCATACATGTTTAACACAAACCCTGGATATATCTACTGAACTTAATGTAAAAAGTAGCTGTTAACTTGAAAACTACCATTAGATGACATCACAAGGTGGAACAGAGCATTTTGAGCTTTGGAAATGTACACAGACTGATAATGCAGGATTACTGAAACGTGTGAATGAAACAAAACACTCCCATTGCATTTTTGATGAGGAAACAACATTATAACACGACTAAAACCAGTTTAAACCTCAAACCGTATCCACAACAGTATCATCAACTTTCATCATAAAGTCAAGCAATGAATGAATGAACTCAAAATGATTGCAATTAGTTTTCATTAACTTTTCATATTAGTAAGATATTTTTCTCCTACTTTTTCAATCAAAGTAATTGCCCATAACTGCGACTTTTTCCATTATTCCAGCGCTCTAGTATTCTTTAATCAGAATTTCCTGTCACCACGAGGACAGCTAACCACTGCCTGTCTGATTAGCATTAGCTTTACAATCAGGAGACTTGGGCTTTGCAGTACACTGGCTTCTCCACGTATTCCTTATCTCCCCAGTGATTTTATGACTGCACCATTTTTGCAGCGTCAGAAAACTGGGGTTATGTTTTATGTTAAAAAGCCCCATATTAAACTATTCTCTGGTCTCTGTGAATGTCGTCCTCATTAAAAACATACCTGCAGTTGTATTTTGTTTCATTTACATGTGATTCCATACACCATTACTATCATCATTTTAAGATTACCATTTGTCAAAGGCATGTTCAATCTAGGGGCGGCTATAACACCAAAAGGGCTGTTCACACTTGTTGATTTGGTCTGATTTGATTTGGTCTGCGAGACACTAGGGCATCAAACTTATCTGTCTTGTTTTTAATTTAACATTCAGTATGGGTGTCTTTATTGCTTAAAAATACACTGAAAAGCATGCATTCTTATTGTTATTGCAGGGTTGACTCTGCACTGATCTGACCTGGTGGTGCCACTTGCTTGTCTCCATGGAGATTTATAAGGTTAATGTCATGCGGAACATTACAAGAAAAGCAATAATGTGCAGATGGTGGAACATCCAACTTCGTGACTCTTACTTGAGTCATTTCTTGGCCTAGTCTTTCACTTTTTACTTAAGTAATATTATTTTGAAGTAATGTCACACAGTACACTTTATTGGCTGCTCTACCTATCCTCTGATAAATATAAAGGTTTAAGTTATTTAAAGAGATAAGACATTATAATATTCAACCTTCAATCCGTTAACAGTAAAATGCACCTCTGATTTTCCAGAAACATTCTGCACACCTAATTTAGGAGAGCTAGCCGTTAGCCTACTTTACTGTCCTCATATTCTGCAAATGAAGCCAGGGAAGTGTGAAAGTGTACGTCCTTTAAACAGGCGCCAAGGAGAAGGGCTGCAGAGCGGAGCAGGAGCAGACTTCTCCACAGTTTGAATGTGAAGTTGCCAGTGGACTGTGTTTCCTCTGATTCGTGCTGATCAAACAGGCAGACGCGTCTGTTTGCTCTGCAGAAGCACATTGGAGTGTATAGGGTTGATAAGTTCCCCCGTGCAAACAGCAGAGCTGCAGATGGAAAGTGCCTGCTTCATTTGTTCATGTGTGTTTAGCAGAATAAGTTCACTCACCTTCTAACACTGGGGATACGGCCACACTGATTCAAGTCCATGCAATTGTGCTCAACATTTGGATAAGATAAACTGTAGTTTCTTCAGAGATGCTGTTAAGTACACACACAAACAGAACTACAAGTTTTGTAATACTTCATATTGCATGTTTCACTTTTGGACAGTACTATCAACTTAGTAATCAGTATTATATGAAGTGTTTGTTTTCATTTGGGTGATTTTTCTTGAAGAAGTACACACTTTGGCCAAGTTTTGAACCAGAAATAAAAGTTTTATACAAGAGGAAGATATGAATACATTTCCGACTAATTAAGTAACATTTTTAGCCAGGCAAACAAATCAACTATTGCAGAACATACATTTTAAACATTTAGTTTGAATCCATATGTCATTCTCTGTCATAGCTAGGAAACTTTTAAAATCCAAGGTTTAAAATTGATAAGTGTACTTCCATAACAGTGGTACACAGGCATTGTTCAGCTGCATAGATTTTTAATTTAATGCGTTCTCCTCCTCCTCTGTTTGGGATATGTGCTCCTATTGAGCCAGTTAGCAGTAGCTATCTAAAGTAGCATTTAGTACAATTAGCACGCCTTTACCTATCAAAGGTCGATCAGAGAGGTCAATGTGCAGATTATTGTTCCATCACAGGGATAAAGATAAATAAGCAGCCAATTAACATTGATGTTCCCTTCCCTGATAACCAGCGTGGTGATAGCAGCTCCTAATGGCACAGATCTGTGTGACGGATGTGTTACCAGACCTTATTAGACCTGGATCCACAATCAATCATCCCAGCCATACATTCTCACTGTGACTTTCTCACTGGCACATATGGACAGAACAGTTGGCTTCCTGTTTCCCTCTCACATTATGTAGGGCAGAGAAGGATCGTGAGCTGTGTGAGCTCATTCACATTATTAGCTATAAGAAATCTAATGTAACTCATCAAGTTTGCACTGAAGTCCCCCATAATAAAAAGTACTGGACTTTTTCTTTAAAAAAAACAACAACAAAAAACCCAAACATGAACACAAACTGGAATCTGTTGATGTTTGGATTTCTTGGACAAAGACCAGCTGATATAAGCCATGTCTCCATCAAGGCCACTGACACTTCTGAAGGGCTCGCAGTGAGCAGCTGAAACAAACAAGGAAATTACATTTCACAACAAAGATGTCTCGCTAAAAGTATTCAAATAGTGCACTTTAAAATGTTCTACATTAGGGTATGATACCTGCTTATCACTGTAGATATGTTATTACTTTGCCTGGAAAAATCCAAAATAAATGAAGCATCTCCATGGAGACAAACAGGTGAAACCACTTGGCCAAGTGACTTATTTAAGGAGAAGTGATCCCTGAGTGTCCATGTTTTTCAAAGTGTTTCATCCAAACACCTGTAATTGTGAATAATTCCCCTAAACCAGAAAAGTGTGGGGGCTATGGCAGGTAAATAAGTTTAAAGTGCATTTACCTGCACTGTTACTTGACTTCTGGATCAGTGTTGATCTATTCCAGATTCTTGCCTTTAAACAGAGAAAGCTGTCCTCGCTCTAGCCCCTCAGGTCTTACTTTTCCCATCTATAATGTTCCCTCAGGTGGTCTGTAATATTCCCAATTCTCTCTTACAGCATGGCCCAGGAGGTGAGCTAGATTGTCCATTTTATTGTCTTTCAGGTCAGTACCTTTGTGGCCACTGGCCACATGTTTTCATAATTTAGTTGATACTCTTTAATTCTTTACAAAGGCATGAATCTGGTCACCGGAGTATACCCATCTGAAAACTGGAAGCAATTTTCAGATGGGTATGATTGACAGGCAGATTAGCGGGGACATGCATGATCCGTCCATATTGGGGAAAAAAATATCACAATATCAACATTGCAGATTTCTGCATAATCAGTGAGCAAAGTACTGAACTCTGAAGTGAGAGAAATTATATTTTATTTGTGAATGATAGATGCCCAATGCACCAGTTCGTTCAAATCTGATTGCATGATCACATTTGCCCAGGGGGACCAGACTGAAAAAATAGGAAAATAACGAAGGCATCATTCTGAATTTGCCAGGCAAGCGGGGGCTTTGTCCCAGAACTTTGAGAGATTTGTTTTATAACGTCAGAGACTCATGCATACAGTATATGAGCTTTCATACAAGATGCTTTGTTTTTGCAGAGACTTCACCAGTAGTTCCATGGGCGTGATGTTGGCCATAAGCAGTATGAGTACCTTTCTACCTTGTTATACTCTGATTGCAATACTTTGGAAGTTTTTGCAAAGCTTTTTCCCAAGTTAACACTCCAGCTCCACAGCGGGGTTGGATGAGTCTGTAACTCTCAGAATGAAAAACATTTTGGACACTTCTACTTCCCTTCAGCGATTAGAAAAGAATTACTTCACAAGTGTCATTTTTGATAGGTCTACTCTAAACTTTTTGCTTGACTATTTTCCAGTCTGGGTGCTGATGCATTTTGAGAATGTTGTCTACAGCTACAGGACGTTGTAGAGCTTCATGCAAGTTACATGAAGCCTGGGACAATACACCTACAGTTAATAAATTTGATGTCATACAATTGAAAGCGCAGGTATTATGTATGAGGTATGAGTTTTTTGTTGCCATGGTGTTTTGTATGTGCTCGTGTCTTCGTATTTCTATCTGCTTTAATAACATGCTTTAATAATATCCTCTTTTATCTTTACTGTGTATTTTTCTATTCAAACCACATATGGGATTACATAATCATCAAACATATTCCAAACAGGCTCTGCATAGTTACAGAGAACCTGAACTTTTTTTTAAGTCCTCTGACTTTTAAGCTTAATGAAGTTGCTCTTCATGTGTAATCACAAACTCCTCCTTTTATAATACCCTTCACAGTTTATACAATGCCCAAAATCCCCTGCTTTGGCGCGTTGACAGGCCTGCCTTCATGCTACAACAGTGCCTTTTCTCTTCATTACATATTGTTATGGGCACATTTGCCGCCTTTGTTTCAAAAGGATCTTTTGTTCCTTGGGACCTTTAGGACAGGAGAAGACCTTTTTTTTACTTGTGGTACATCTTTGTACATTGACTTCAAATGATGAGCCATTTTGCATGCAGATTTTAACCTACATAAGCAGGACAAACTCTGGTTGAATATTCCACCACTCAGTTTGTTTTGAGTATCATTTCATGAAGCCAGTCACCTTGGCTTCCAGAACTGGTCAGGTCTCTAGATTTGTATTGTTGAGCTGAAAGAAGAACTAGAGCAGCTTTAAGATTAAAGTAGGAATTTGGTTTCATTCTACTGAACCAGGACTAAACCAGGGTTTTTCTTGGCCGTGTCCTTGTCCCACACTACTTTTTATACAAATGCCATAACATTTTTGGTGTGTTTGGTATGTCTGGTCTAGTTTTAGTTTTGCCAGTACAGTTAGCACATGTGATTGCCGTGCCTCAGCTCTCCTCATCATATTTGATGTGTCGGCCCGGTGCTCGTTACAGACTTGTTTATGAGAGGTGTAAGTCAGACAGAAACACTGGTCTAATAGTGAGAGACTTGATTAACACTTCACTGGAGATAAATTAATGTTGCATCAGTGAGATGTAAAACAAGCTAACAACCCGGCAGCACACCTCATCTGAGCACACCTCATCTGAGCACACACCTATTCAGCAAATATAGAGGGATCTGAGAATGGTGATTAGTAGGACTACGCCATGTGTTCATTCAAGATTAGGCTACAGCGTACATAATGAGCTTCATTCATACATTTTTGCACTTTCTTTTCTCTTTTTCCAGAGCTCAACCTTGTTCCACCTTGTGATGTCATCAGTGGGTAATAATTGACCTTATTCTGCCCTGTCTACTGCCCTTGTCTAAATGCTGCTAAAGCACACTTTGTTGTGGTGATACTTCCCACTGACTTTGGAGTGTCAGAGTTAAATATGATATAAATTAGGCTCATTTGTGTTAAAAGGTCAGTGTTCATATGCACATTAACAACTGACAAGTTTTAAAACTGGTTTAAAGTCCATATAGACCTTATTTGCTGCCCAGAATGACAGCCCCATGCAAAGTAATACAACCTGAAGGACGATGGCTGCACATCAGGAATTGTTAAGACCCGGTTCCTCAGCCTTTCACAAAGCCTTAACTTTAACCAAAATACGTTTTCTAACCCGAATGCTAACAGGGTGACCAGATTTTCCAAATTCAAAACCGAGACACACCCGGGTTGGGATGTTTGCGTAAATAAAATTGTGAAAAGAGAGCATAGTATTATCTATTCTCACTTGTGGGTCAGTAAAGACTTTGGAGCATTTCTTTGCCTGATGGTCATTTCCAAGTTGTTTTCTGTATTTTACCTAAACAATATATTCCCCTTTTTACTGTTGATACGTTTCAAATTTGTCAAACACAGAAAGCTGGGACATTTCTTGTATAAAACTGAGACAAATTAATGGTTTTGGATAAATCTGCTGGGACATAGGACACAGGGCTCAAAATTGGGACTGTCCCGGGTAAATATCTGGCCACAGGTGAGGGTTACCAGATAATAATAATCAAAGATGAGTATTTCTTAGCATAGCAACCAATGAAAAGTAATTATTGTGTGGACTTGGTTGGGGTAGAAAAATGAACAGCCAATACAAACTCATTCTGAGTGTTTCTGTGCTAAAATTTCTTAGCTTATTCAGCTTTAAAGTTAACAGCTATTGCTCTGGCTACACTGTCTGACTCTTAAGCAAAGGGTATTCCTTTTCCTGGTTGATTTGAAATGCTGCTAAATTAAACCCATGATCATTTCCATTCCCCTTCATTAAATCTTTAGAAATCACACATTTTTTTTAGCCTTTATCTAAGCAGGAGAACTTCTTTTTTCCAAGAGTGTCCTGGTCAAGAGGCAGCACAAACACTCGCCGATAAAAACTACTGCAATTATCACTTTCTAATCCCTTTCCCAGTAAATTTCAAAGTATTCGGTAAGTAGTGAATTCTAAAATTTGTGTTCTACCTTTGAAAACATGAGGACACCATTTTTACCATCTTCTTTGCCCAGGGAGCCATCATTAGTAGGGGACAGTGTACTATGTGTGTGCAAAAAAAAAGAAAAAACCTTGTGACCAAATAACTCTAAATGAGTTCATGTCACCTCCCCCCTCCATCACAAGACGTACTGTTTATTAAAGCAGCAATGAATTTAGGTTATTACCGCGGAGAGAGTGCGTAAAAGCCGGTATTAATCACGCTTCTATGGGGACAATAAGTCTCCATATCTTTAGACTCCCAAGTGCAGTAAATGTGCCAGTGGGTCACCTGAGCAACCTTCTTATTATGGTCTGTATACCGCGGGGATGAGTGATTGCGATTGGTTATGCCCCAAATCACCGGCTGCCTGACAGTTATATAGTGCGCGCGTTGTGTAGTCAGGGAAGGTATGCTCCAGGATCTAGACAATGTGTCACTGTCCACCTCCTCCATTGTGTTCGGTAAGTCTCATAACCGCAGCCATTTATCCACTGTTTCTACGCTGACACCAAACATAACTTCAACTGTGTAATATTCAGAGCAAGTCACAAGTCGCACATTTCAATATCATTAGTTTGTCCTTCATATTATGGGGTGAACTTGGGGTGAAAGCTATTTACAGACTGGGCACCTCTCTCTCCCACAGCATTTTAATCTAAAGTCAGACAGAGGTGTGCAGTCACATTTGTGTCAGATGTACATGGGAACCGAAAAAGCTCATTGGTCATCGAACAAATGAACCTCAGATTAAAACATATGAGGAAATAATCAACTTCTAAGAATTGTTTTCTTCATTTACCTACACAAAGTTGTATTTAGTAATTCATGCACGTAAGAGTAATCTTTATTTATCTGTAAAAAATGATGCCTTTGCTCTGAAAATCCCTGTTTACACCTATCCCGCATGCATGCCCACTGATCTTTTAAAATGTTTCTTAATTGGTGATATACATAGGGTTTAGCAGCATCACATAGTCATAATAGAAATGAAAAAAAAAAATGTAAATCCACTGCCTGAAAGCATGAACTGTGACTATTCATAGGTGGGGTAGCTTTGTTATAATGGCGTTTACAGTAACGTACTGTAAAGGGGTAAACAGAAATCTGCCTCTTAAATACTACCCAATGCCTTTGCCCCTAATTAAGTTGTGACTAAATCAGAATCTTTATAAACTGCTAGTTCATTATGAAATATTCGTTCTTGTCATGCTTCGTTAATACATATAGAATGTATTTATTGTGAAGTGGTGGTTCTACAAAATTACATAGAATTTCTATGGAGACAAGCAGGTAATTCCTCCAAAATAAACATTTTTAGCAATGAAAATCATAACTATCTTTCTCTGAATACATGAACCATACTGTGGAATATTCCAGTCAAAGCAATAACATGTTCATGAGTTAAGTTCGTGATGGAACCTCCACCAGAAAACTTACACAGTAGGGAGTGGAAGATGGATATTGGAGTATCAGTATATCCAAAAGTACTATGTTTGTATCAATATTATTATGCACATATCAGCATTAATAAACATGCACATTTTAGGACTTGTCATCAGTTTTAGACATTTTAAAGCCATTCCTCCAGTGGCATTTTGGACTTCCCCATATCAGATGTCCTTAAGAGCTTGTTTTTGTATACATAAGTTTATTAAAATGTCTTCACCCATAAGTTTTAGTATCTGAATACAAAATGTAACCTCAAAAGAACTCACTGATACCAAAAAATGAAGTATCCTATCGCCTATCCCCATTACACACTGCATGTTTAAATAAGCCATGCAAACATTCATATTCTTCTAAACAATTTCTGCTTGCCATCTTTCTCATTCAAACTCAAGACTCTTTGAATGTATTGAAATCATATGGATATAACCTATTGTCAACATGAAAGCATCCAGGAGCCCATTTCCGACCAGCAGGTAACAGCACAAGTGTGCGCCTGAATCATTACATTCACATCAGTTGGCCTTGAATCTCATTTCTTTGTGTATTGATGGAAAATGTATTGCAGGTAATGTATGGGAAATCTATGGACCTCCTGCATGGGGCTGTTCAGTAAGAGATGAGTCCATTAGCCAAACGTGCTGCTGGTATGATCCAAGTCATAATGTAGACATATTCTATTAGGTGGAACAATGATGGGGGTTTAAAATATGACCTGAGTTCACTTTAAGTCTGTCTATTACAGGATTATCGCAGTTTTAGCCCCTTTCTTATTTATTTTTTGTTATTTACAACTAATATATTAAGTAGGCGCAAAGCAATGAGTCAGAGAACAGTGGAATATCTTGGTCTATAAACCCATAAGCAAACTGAAATATGATGTGTTAGGTTTTCAGGTGGTGGATCATTTGATGTTGTCTGTTGTCTTGTTGATTGTGTTCTTGTTGAGTTGTATGAACATAGAATGTGGAAAAAAGAAAATAATGTTTTGTTGTGCTGAACCATGGCCCAAGGGTCAGGTTGACACATTGTCTCAGCATTGTGACAAAAGATCGATTGGTAACTTGGTGATTTGGAGAGAAATTGCATTTCTGTGCTGTGCCAGCCTCACACTGCCAGCTCAGGAAGCATAGCTAGAGCAGATTGGATTGAACTGTAATGTGCAACACTATTACAATGTCTTGAGGGGTCAATAAACTTCTACTGTGTTACAACTTCAGTATCGTGCCTCTTCTTCCACTTCAATTTATTCTTCAACACTTGGTAGCTCCGGTAGTGTGATAAATGCCTTTCTACATCCACTTTTCACGTTTTACTGTACAAACAACAGTACTGGTTATGAAGCTGCTGTGGTGCTGTCTCCAGAGTTCATATGATGGGATTCTGTGGTTTCATCTGACAATATTTCATTTTGAATTCATTAGATTTCTTTTTGAGCTAGATCAAATTTAAAAATTTGTAACCCTGTCAAACCCTAGCTTTTTTCTAGAGGAGGGTCCGCCACATGTTTGTCTACTAGAATACTCCACAGTATAGATTCATTATTATCTAACACAAGGGAGATAAGCAGATTACAGCACCGCACTACATTACCATTCAGATCTGTGGAGAGTTGCCCTATTCACACAAGGAATTATTGTATTTTTGAGCAATAGAAACACCCGTAATGAATACAGCAAATGCTAGATGGATTATGTTTAAAGGAATATCATAGAACATTTCAGGCATCTACATGGAGACATTCAAATGTGCAACTTTTCGTATTTTTGAGCAATAGAAACACCTGTAATGAATACAGCAAATGCTAGATGGATTATGTTTAAAGGAATATCATAGAACATTTCAGGTATCTACATGGAGACTTTCAAATGTGCAACTTTTCTCCACCAGAAAAGTTGCGCAGTGCACCTTTGAATGACTTAAAAATAGTGTGGGTCGATACATTTGTTTGCCATATACCTCAGGCATGAGTCAGGTACTAATTATTTGAATATAATTTGCCTCCTAAATAGTGATTAGTGTTCTTAGTATGATTAGTGTAGCTCAGTACCATGAAACAATAGCTCACAGAATAGTTCTCAATCCCACCATTGTCATGTTACTCTCCTCTGAATCTTGCATGGAATAAGCCCAGAAGGGTTTTATGTATTCATCATTCATTTACTCTGTGTTTGTGTGGGCCGTTCAGTGAATTCCCGGGAGAGCAGGCTGACTGGGCTGCACTGATGCCTGCTCCCACTGGGACATCTCAAAGCCCCTCACTGGACCATAAAGCCATTCTAAAGAGGATATTGATATTGATATTGACCTCATATTTTGGCATTTCTGGGAGACTATATTGTCAAAAGCGCAAAAAAAGATCATTTCATTTCTTTTATCGCTATACATGATAAGTGCATGTATTTTATGTCAACAATGGATTCTTTTCTCTGATTTCAGAAGGACAGGGTGAGGCACACAGGGTTTGTTGATGGCAAAGAACTATATTCTTATAAGGGTCTCTTTACACGAGAACGCTAGCGGGTAAAGGCGACATATATTTTGTCGTCTTTACCCGCTAGTGTGCCTTTTGTTTAGATGGTGATGGCATTTTTGGGGCTTAAAGTGCAAAAATCTGAAACTATCCTCCAGAGTGGAAAAGTTGAATACGCTCCGCCATAGTGTTTCTGTCTACACTGCTCAAGACGCAAAACTCATACATCTGTACAATAGAGTATCACAGCATCACCTAGTCTTTGGGTATGCACATTTAATTTAATTCCACACACTTTTCCATCTCCATATGCACACAGATTTCCTCCTGAAAACGCTTGTCTAAACACGGAATAAAAAGTGAAGACACAAAGCCACTTTTCTCCTCTGTTCAGACCCTCATCATGTAAACGTAGCCTAAGCATTAATTGTGCCTACAGAAAAATATTCTGAGTCTTTTCAGTCTTTGTGATGGTAAGTGAATTCCGTGGTGCTCTGGGGCTGATGGAACCCTGGTCATCATTCTTCACGAACTGCTATGATGTGATAAAATAAAGCTTTTCTGAGGATTTAACCCTGTTATAAAGCTCCCTCATCAAAACAACTAGTCGCTTAATTCGTACCTCTTTAATTAATCCTGTTTTGAGGAGGTTGCCTTTCTCTGATTACCCAAAAGTTGCACTGTAATAGATAAAAACCCTGCATGTATAGGCCATCAACATGTAAAACCTCTATGTGCATGTTTACATAAGGGACATTATAACATGGTAAAAAGTGTATTTTGCATAACGCCCCCTCTTTAAACTCATCTAAGCATTCCCTCACTTTATAGTTACAGCATGACACATCAACAGAATAAAAGAGTTTTTCCAGAGCTCTTTAATCCAACATTTTCCAACCTTTCTCCACACTGTTTGATAGCGAGAGAGCGAGTCTTTCCCCACGTCTGATAGAACAACAGCCAAAGCAGTGATGTCTCATTTGAGCTCCGTGCGCATGATGAATAATGCACTTTGGGTAGCGCTCTAGAATAATTACAATAACCTCTGCTTGTCCTTCACACTCCCCCGAGAGCAGCAGCATTTGGTGATTAGGCCAACACAAAAGCTCCACGTCTCGCGCCCATTATGGAAACAAATGACTTTAGTTGTATTATTGCGAATTAACAGCAAAATCCGGCAACCACACAGAATCCTCTTTCTTTTCTCTCCCGAAACTTGGTCCACATAGTCATGCATAGCGAGGCGTGAGGGGGGCCACGGGCGGGTTGGCGCACCCCAGGAGACCACACCACACTTAGAAAAGGTGGAGGACCCCCAGCCGAAGGATTGATAGGATAATGGAGGCCTAACTCGCACTTGGCCATTCGCGGTGGGGGTCGGGGAATCCATTTTAGATTGCTGGAGCACTCTTGCTATTTACCAAGCAGGTCAAGGCGCTCAAAGGCTTCACTGTGGATATGAACTGGCCCTCGGGGTTGTGGGCGGTAGCACTGAATCATCCGTTTTTTTCTTCACTTCCATTTCGAGTGCCACCGCCGTGTGCCCCCCTCAGAGCTGACCACATGGAGTAAAGTAATAGTCGAGTAATGGAGTCAAGAGGAGTTTGGGAAGAGAAGGCAAAGAGTTGGCCGGAGAGGTTATCTGGGTTAGTTGTGGGTTCAGTGGGTTCAGGATTTTTTGTTTTGTTTTGGGTTTTTTTTGTCCCAGGAATAACAGTTTATTTTGAATTTGCAAATTTACTATTTTGAGTGTTTCTATATGTCCATTTGTGTTTTATCAATCTAAATATTTTCTGTGGTATAACAAAAAGAGTTGGCACCATGGATGTGAACATGAGCCTTTCACAAACCAAACAATTTGTGCATTATTCTGCTAATACTTTTTTTTTTTTTTTTAGGGTGAAATGTTTGGACTGTGAGATGTTGCTTTGCCTGAAATATTCATCAATATGGCATTAAACTTCATTTTTATAGCTCGTCTCTCCTCAGATTTGACTTGCAACTTGGACCTGGGTGGAGTAATCTTTTATTTCTTTAAGGGGATGGATACATTTAATACCATATTATAGAACTAGAAAAAAGCAATGATAATATTTGCATAGAGCAGGTGGTAGACTACACCATGGTCATCCGTCTGAAAAGTTCTATGTGCACTTTTTGAAATAAGATTTAAAAAATTCAGCTAATTCTCATTGTACGTTTTATATTACTGGATTACACAAGGTGAATCTAGAAAATCAACAATGGGCCATAAAAAAAAAAAAAAAAAAATCTGAAATAAAATGAAAACCATTCAAAAGATCTGGAGATTGACATCACACAATATACAATTTTCAGTTCCTCTAATGTTAATTAATGCTAAATACTAAACTTTGCATTGTTTCAGATGTTTTGTGCCACTACAGAGTGATGTTTTTACCAATAATGATCCAACAGTTTATGGGCTTGTTCCTTCGCTCTTTTGTTCATCTTTTCAAGGTTCATTGTGTAACTTTTCAAATGCTTTTCTCTGTAGAGATGTTATTGCTTTGTCTGGAATGTTTCACAGTTATGTTATTAAACCTTTTTATTTTCATGGAGACTAAACCAGATCAAGGTACGAGCCAGATCTGCGGAGAGGCGACCCTGATACAGTCGGAGTGTCTGTTTTTCTAGGTATTTTTGAGCTATAAAACCACATGCAATAGAATAAATGTAAGCTAGAGGTGTTTAATGTCACACTGTGGAACATTCCAGGCAGAGCAATGACATATCCATAGAAACAAGCAGGTGATAGTGCACATGTCACTTTGTTTTGTCCACTATATCTCTGCACTACTGTTTTTATGTTTCTTCCCAAACTCTATTGACATATATTATCCTTGGAACCTTGAATGGAATTTCGTGTGTATCCAGGGCCATTTGTATTCATCATTCACTTACCCTGTGTTTACGGGCGTTCCCAGGAGAACACACTGACTGGCTGCACTTTGATGCCTCGTCCCACTGGGGTATCTCAAAGAATCCCCACTGATCTATAAAGCCATCCTACCGGGGAGTATGGAGAACCTAAAATAACATACTGTAACGTCAGGGTTGGCATCAGCGTGTAGAAACAACATATGAGGAAATTAGTTCAGTGCATTTAAGCGGTTCAAATCTTGTATTACGCAAAATGTTGTCACCTTCTCAAAAAACAGAACATAATATTTTGCTTTATTCAAATATTTGAGTGAATAAAGCACTGTCTACATCTCCAAAGGTTAAAAATGCTCTATTCCACATTGTGATGTCATCAATTGGTAGTTTTCAAGTTAAGAGCTACTTTCAATAGAGATTGGCAATTCTAGGCTTGAAATCATACAAATTATTCTAATGAAGGTGTATGCAATTGATAAACACAGTGGAGCATTTTGTGTATTACTTCATGATACTGCAAAGTGGAACAGAGTGTTTTTTGTATGTTAAACATGTTTGAATGAAACAAAACACAACTCTTGGTATGATTGTAATGAGGAAACATCATAACTGATCAGAAAACAGTGCAATATGAGCCCTTTAAATATTAATGGGTTATCAAATAATTTAATTTAATACACTGCTATACAGAGATGTGTATGTTTGCATAGAAATGAGATTTATTTGCACTTATAATTATATTTCTTCAAAAACTCATCAACTACTTTAGAAAATATAAGCTATAAACCTTTATATAATTACACCCAATTTCTATTGCAGATTTGTAACTAATTGCAGTTCCAACTAATTAAAAGTGTACACATTGTATGTAAAAATGACCCATTGAGACTGATGTGTGTTCTCTGCATTTAATTATAAAACTTTTTATGCTTCAAGAATGCTAGTTGTTATTAGAATTACTGATCTGGAGCCCTTATAAATACATCACAGTGAACAATTAGATGCTCAAAATGGACTTTTTATAACAGTTTAAGTAAGAGTCGTGTTTTTCTATATATTTTTTTCTTTTTCATTCTGACCTAACAAATATGGAACAATATATATTTTCCCTTCCTATAACACTGATTTGTTTTAATATATCATTTTAATATAATATACATAGCTGATATTCTTTATGCAAATGTGTGTCTTGTGAGGCTACATAATTCTTACACCAAGTGTATTAAGTTGCATACATGATGAGGGTTAAAACTTACAGCTAATGTGAATTGGGATTTGCGCGTGTTTGAGAATCTATATACATTTCCTTGTCTTAGAACAGCCATTGTGCGTGGGTGCTGGGGGGGTTGGTAGTTTGCATATTTGCATACACAGTCCAATGTGAGTTCCATCCCCCAGGCTAGGCCCACACTCCCAGCATGCATTTCTGTGCTGGTTTACTGTCAGACACAGACTAGTGCGGCAGGCAGCCCCACTCTGTGGAGACCAGACTGAGAAGGAATTTGATGCAAGGAAAGAAAAATAATAAAAGGGTGCAAGAAGTTCTTGTTTTAACACTGTTACTGTGTCTATAGGCTTTACAATGAAAATGAAGTGTGACTGTATTAGACTAGAATTTAAAAATGGATTAAGACAAAAAATAAACATTAAAAGTGAGATAGAGTTATAAGACGGATTTAAACTCAGATTTAATATAGCTGTAATAATATATCAGTTTAAATTGGCCATTTCATATCCCTCAGCACCTACCTTGTCCTGGAATGCACTGTTCCGTAACTTTTATTCTTAGCACATTTTTCTTTTCAAAAATACCAAACTTCTACCCACATATACTCTACTTATTCAACTATTTTGCATTTTAAGATTATTTTCACCCTTTGGTTTCTTTAGAACAGAAAAATTGAGAAGTGCTGTGTTAAAAATAATAATAAAAAAAAAATAATAATACATTTTATTCACATGCGGTTTACAGAACACATATTAAAACAGTCAAAAGAGCAATAAGAAAAGAAAATAATATTGTAAAGATAAAAAGATGAAATCAGTGAATTATATTGACAAAAGTTAAACATTCAAAGCTATTCTAGATGATTGAGAGTTTTCTTGAAGGTGGTGAGAGAAGGTTCAGAGTTTGGTCTTACAGGGGAGGGACAGGAGCAGCGACAGGAGCAGCGACAGGAGCAGCGACAGGAGCAGCGACAGGAGCAGCGACAGGAGCAGCGACAGGAGCAGCGACAGGAGCAGGGGAGGTTGAATTTGGAGGAGCGGAGGTAGGAGGGTGAAGTGTGGGGGGCAGTAAATCTAAGAGGTAGGACAGGGGGTGGTTGTGGAGGGCTTTGAGAGTGATGAGGAGGTCTTTGAAGTGGATGTGCTGAGGGATGTGGAGCCGGTGGAGGTTCGAGATGAGGGGCGATGTGCTCATGGGGCTGGGTGTGTGTGAGGAGGCAGCAGAGTTTTAAATGATTTGCAGGTCTATTGAGTGTTTTGGAGTGTGTGAGAATGCTATTGCAGTATTCTAATCTGGAGGACGGATGAACGCAGCCGGATCATGTTTTTGAGGAGAAGGAACGCAGGGTTATGTGAAATTAGTGATAAAAAATGGCCTAAAACTATAACTTTCCTGTGGATATATGATCCATTATTTATTTAATTATTTTTTCCTTGTTCCGCTCATTCTCTGACATTTTTGTTTGCGATTTTAACAATTTTGTGAAGCCCGCCAAGATAACTGTTGTTATGATTTTGGGCTATACAAAAATAAATTGAATTGAATTGAATTGAATTATTTTACTGTTACTTTAAACATGCTTTCACCCTGGTATTTGTACTTTGGTTTTAAACTTCCTATTTTACCCAAAATTGACACTTGTGAGCTTTAAGATATAAGTTATAATGTAGTTAAATCATTCACACATGTTTGAGGTTTATTATTAGTCTGTCTACATCTCCAAAGCTCAAACTGTTCTGTTCCACCTTGTGATGTCATGTAGTGCTAGTTTTCCAGTTTCCAGTTATCCCTTACCTTTAGTTAAAAAGACATTGGTATTTCCAGGTCTGAAATCATCCAAATGATTCTAGTGAATGTGTATGGAGTTTTGTGTTTGAGGGAAGAATTTGGTTTAAACCTGCCAGGTTTGTGTTCAACATGTGTGAATGGAAAAAACACAATTTAATGAATGTTTGTAATGAGGAAACAACATTATAACACACTGTAGGTCAGAACGCAGTGTAGTATGGGCCGTTTAAAATTATTACCAATGTTTGAGGAAAATAAATGGTGCTAGAGCTCCCTCTATTGACACATACACATAAACCATTTTTAAAAAGTACCTTTAGCAGCCGATTAGCAATGGGACAGAAATGGAGTACAGAAGTGCTCAGAAGAGTCTAGTGATGGTTTATGGACTAAAAAACGCACCAAAGACCTCAGAGTGTGGAGTTTATCATCTAATATTCAGGGAGAGATCAAAATGTTGGAAAGTGTGATTTCTGGGTGTTCCGAGGGAAAATGACTTGGACATAAAATGAATGAACAAAGCGCAAATGAGGCAAAGTACAACTCCAGGTATGTTTTTAAAGAGGAACACTACCGCACTGTTAAAAGCTCAGTTATTTTATGTCTAATACATAATACTGTCTTTAAGTGTCACAGAGTCATAATCACGCCAAGCCCCTTTAGTTGGACACCTTTACATTTGAGGTCAGGTGCTAGAAACACACTTTTTCATGACTATTTTGCCAAAAGTTCAATTTTTTCAAATCTGGGGTTTGATGCATTTTGGACACACCACATCAAACGCTTGAAATGCATCATAGAAACCTTGGACTAGACTTTCCTCATAGAGCGTGCATGGAAACCCAACTCCCTTGACACAGCAGGATGAACACAGCATAAGAGGGAAAAATATTGTTAGTACCGTTAGAATGTTGTTGCTCCCTAAAACACACACCCAAAGATGTGTTTTTGTTTCATTTACACATGTTTGAGTAATCCTTATATTACTCTGTATACATTTACATAGCTCAAGATGCTATGTTCCACCTAGTGATGTCATGTAGTGGTAGTTTTCCAGTTCACTTTTAGATCAATAGAAAGTATGGAGCAGTTCCTGTATTACTGTACTGAGAGAAGAACACAGCCTAAATATGCATGTTAAATATGTGTGAATGAAACTAAACACAACTCCAGGTATGTTTTTGATGAGGAAACAATGTTATGACATGGATCAGAAATTAATATGTGCAGAAAATTGATTAATATGAGCTCTTTTTATAACTTTGCCTCCAAAAGCACTGCAGTACTATAGATCCGTGTACTCTTATGACAGCACTTTAAATATGTACAAGTCACTGCAAAAATATGCAATTTCCCATTTCTCCCACTTGAATTAAAACATGACGTTCCAGCATTAGGGTTGAGAACTACTTTTTCTACACCACCACAGTTCAATGCCTAGCCGTTCACACAAGAATTATAACTCGTCATAAAGCAATTATGATGGTTCTGAAATATCTCGAATCTCAATTACTGGGCTCTAAAGAGAAAACCCTTGAGTCTTAATTATGCAGGGAATAGTGAATGTTGGAACAAAGGCAGCGCCGATGATTGCGTACGCAGAGGGATGGGTTCATTTCTCTCCTGTCTGACCAGATGCCAGCTGCTGCGCAACCAGAACAATCCGATAAGAGCTCTTCAGTCAATTTCCATCTTTATGAAGCCAGGAGGGTTAGTTTCTCCATCTTACCATGTATTTACTCTGCCTTTCTGTCAAATATACTGTAAGAGCACCATATTTAGCAAATATGAGTGCTCTGTGATATATGTGTAGGAGCTATTTAAGTGGGAACATTATGGCTGTGTCTTTATGCAATTCAGATGTGTTTTTTATCACCAGGCGAATGCTGGAAACTCTGTTAATGGTGCATTGTGTAACTTGACTGACACCTGATTGTCTCCGTGGAGATGTCATTGCTTTGCCAAAAAAGTTTCACAGGATGGCATTAACTTTGTCTATCTCTGTAAAAACAAGCAAACAGCACAGCCAAGCTAGTGTTACAGGTCAGATCTGTAGAGAGGCATAATGCATCTTTTCAAGTTTTGAGCAATATGCAACCCGCCTGGTCAAAGGTCAAATAGTATTTCATTTATGTTGAAATACTGTTTTTATTTCACATTTTCATATATAAGTGGTTTTATTTTGAAAAACAAATGTCTATTTTGACGAGCTCAGAAAGCAGTGTGCAAATACACAGATTAAAAACAGTGCAGTGATGCACAGAACATGGCCTTTTCTCTTACATATTGGTTGAAGAACAAATGTCTTAAAAATGACAAATGCTGAAGTTTATGTTTTAATATGGTTAAAAAGTGGGAGAACCGAAGTACTTTTATTTTGCTGCATCACTCCTGAGTTATGTTCTTGGTCAGAGAGCGTTTACATGTTCTCATTGACTGTATGTATTGTGACGCCCCCTTTAGGGCATGTTCGCTAATCATTTATTTTGCACATTTTAGATTAATATTGTAACAGAATATATTGCTAAAAGAATTTATTTTAATTGTTTAAGAAGGAAAGTCACTGTGGTGCGCTCTGTGTCATTAAATGTACAGTGTCTGCTGTATATTTTGCACTGTTTTGCACTCTCTAAATGTGACTGGGTGAAAGAGCATTTAATTTAGAGATAAAATTGTCATTTTCAGTTATCAAAAAAAAGGTTAAAATTTGTGAATTAGTGATTTTTGTTGATTGAAACCAAAGTAATTGTACTTTGGTACATTTGACATTTGTTAAGCACTAATATCTCACAGGTGTCTCATTTCTCTACTAACAAAACACTGTCAGAGTTAAAAGTAACTTATTAAATAAACATAAGGAATTACTTGGAGTGGTTTGTGCCATTTTAAGAGTACTTGTACTTGTAATAGTTTATAATTTGCACAGTTATCTGGAGTTGAAGTTGCACTATGTAACTTTTTGGTAGGGGGTTTGTCACCACCTTGTTTCTATGGATCTGTCATTACTCTGCCTGAAATCTCCCACAGTATGACATGAAACAGCTCTACATTTACTCGATTATAGGTGATTTTATAGCTCAAATATACCTAGAAAAACAGGCAAGCGGGGTCGCCTCTCCACAGATCTGACCTGTAACCTGGTCTGGTTTATTATTCTCCATGAAGATAGAAAGGTTTGATATCACACTGTGACAGAGCAACAACATTTCCATGAAGAAAAGTTTTTGACAGACTCTCCACTAGAAAAGTTACAGAATGCAACTTTAAAGAATGTATAACTCATAATGCAGCTGGTAAATATGTTGAATTAAAATAATATAATTTGTGTCTGTTTAAGCAAAGCGGAACAAGTTCTCCACACACATGATCTGAACAGTGAGCTAAACCTCTTCCCTGCTGTTGTTACCGGGGTCTTATGCTATTGCAGTATTTTATGTAACTAATCAGCCAAGCTCGGGGGCGCATTAAGCATTCACAGGAAGGACAAGCAATCAGAGGCTGGAACTGCTGGAGCAATGCACTCTGGGACATTTGCCCTTGTCTTGAAAGAAGTGGAAGAAAATGCACAAGAGTCCTCTGGTATGCTACTTCTCGCTCTGCCCGCTCAAGGATCTCCACTTTTGGCTATTTTCAAGGCCAGTAAACAGAGCCAGCGGACCTCAGAAGACCCCAATTCTGCTTTTCATAAACTTACAGGTCAAATTGGTTATGTTGGGGTCTGTTGTAGGAAGATTGCAT
>KN495831.1:48081-58650 GCA_000787155.1 Scartelaos histophorus
ACTAAAGGAGTGGACAAAAAAGTGTGTGTTATAATCAGCAATAGAGATAGCACAGTGATGGTGAGAACTAAAACTCTTTTATTACTTTACAATATTTTGGAGCAGGAATTTGCACTCTATGTGACTTCAAAATGTCTGTTTTCACCTACCACCCATCTCTACCTACTTCTCTGCATGACTGAAATAGGTACTTTCAGGGTAAAATTTGCATGTACTTAATTTTCCCAGTACTCCAGTTTCCACAACCAGCCGATAAAAATGCAATAGGCTAATTCTGCAGCCAATATACAACAGTTTAAACATTTCCATGCCAATATACTGCGAAAATGTGATTAGTGGTTGAGCTGCTACAGGAGCTCGAGTCTTTAAAGGTGCATTGCATTAGCCATCACAGGACCAGCAGGGTGCACCAAAATCAGATAAACAAGTCACGTTTCAAGCATCTCAGGAGAACGTGCAACCTCAACAATGAAAGACCGAGCCGTGGGTCTGCTACTTACTGAGGGCAGTAAAATCAAAATGTCAGTGTTGTATATCAGTGTCAGCTTAGCATCCCATGAATTAGAATTAGAATAAAACGGGCAGGAAGTATTTGGTCAGAAAAAAGCTAAATATAGGAACTTGGTTAGTTACTGCACTTATACTCATCAAGGTGCTGATCTACAAGAATTCAATTAACATATTAAATAATCCTGCTAATATCTATAGTCTTATGAGAGTTATGAGAGAGGTACACTAGACCTTATTTTCCAGAATGATTTCAGTAAAAAAAATGGTTCTGTATCATCCATCAACATCTTTTTAAGTGAAATATTGGAGAGTTTCATGTATGTAGAAACAACTTGAAGGGATAGTCTTTATTTCCACAGTGTGCTCTACCTGTGATGCAGCAATCCTAGTTAAAAGATTCATGAAACAATGCTAAAGAAGCAAAATACAGCTTCAGGCATGTTTTCAATGAGGGAGCACAGTTAGAAGCTCAATAAAGCATTTTGCATGTGTCCTTTAAAGTGAAAATTTCTGCAAGAAAAAAAATGTGCGATGACATGAATATTCTCAAAAGCAACCAGGACAACCAAAGACACCTCATTTTAAAACCATTTCTGGACATGCCTCGTCTGTTTTTAGAAGGACAAGTGGCATAAATAGGGCTGTGCCAAACATTGAAAGGTCGATAGATAAAGCATGTGCATTTTAATCGACAGGTTAAGTAGTTATGTAGCCTGAGCCACAGTGTGTCCCTTTGTCTCCTCGCAGGTTCACAAGTTTGGACCCCTGTGTGCGTCTGTGTGTGTCTATGTGTGTCTGTGTGTCTTTGTGCGTCTGTGTGCGGTGCTGTCCGACCGTTCTCCCTGCCACATCTCTGTTCCAGCTCCTCCCCTTTTCTCCTCTGGTGCTTCTCATCTTTATAATCCAACTTATGAAAAGTAAACTACTGTTTTCCTACCGTTTATGTTAAGATTTCATTTAGCGCACGGACATTACATGTGTTTCTGTCGATAGTGGTTAGGGTTTCATCTCATCACAGGCCAGATTCTTTAATACAGACTGTGGGCAGATAAAATTAAACATGTTAAAATTCTGATTTTGTTGTAATACAATGAGTTTTTGGGTCTTGTCACTAATCAAAATGATCAGGTCCATCATTTGTGCATTTACCTTTTAGATATTTCATGGTACAGTTCAATAAAATTAAGAGGAAAAAATGTATGTTGACCCCGTCTGGGAGAATGACATAAATGTTTAGTAGAGTCTGAAAACCACCAACTCAGTTTAAAATAAGAACAAACTCATTCCCATGTTTAAATGTGAATTTTTCTGGAATTATTGGTACTGTCAACACATAATAAAAGCAGCAGTAATCCTGACACTCTGCTCTTTATGTCTATGTTTTTAATAAGATGGAGGATGATTGAATCAAAAATCAACATTGATCAATTTTTCCCCCATATCACTCAGCCCAAGAAACGATTCCTCCTCAGATGGCCCAGAAAATTGACTCTTATTGACTCTTCATGCAAGCCTTTGTCATCTTATTAGATCCTCCATATAAATACATAATACAAAATACAAAAGCATTCACTTTATTACTTAACTTAAATCTATTTTTTCTTCTGAAACTGAACCTAATCATCAGCTTCACTTGGCTCACACTGGTTGTTTAGAACATAAAAGTGCAGAAAGGTCAGCGCTATACCTGCTATTTGATATGCACACAATATGTATATGTATATGTATATGTATATGTATATGTATATGTATATGTATATGTATATGTATATGTAACATACTGTACATATTTTCCAGGTTTTTGCCACAGGGCTGCAAAGCAATCACAAGTTGCAATTTTGCTACATGATTGTTGTGTTGGATTCATATTAAAAAGTGCAGCGTTGGAAAGACCAATCAAATTATACGACACTCTCAGCTTCAATACGTGTCAGTATAAATGACACTACATTTACTGATGAGTCCTTTGGGTTATAGTGATCCTTGAATCGGGTCTGCAATTTTACACCAGAGGGTTTTTTTTTTTTTGTATTGTTCAGTCAGTCAAACAAATATACTTTGTCCCAAACAGGGAAATTTGTCACATAACACTGGAAAAGTAACATTACAAGTTAAAAATACACAATTACCCAAAACATGCCATTAGAGACAAGAGCAGCATCTTGGTCATCATGATCAGGATATCTGTATCAAGGATGGACCAATCAAGCTTCAGATTGGACTGGCCGCACATTTAGATCTGAAAGCTTTGTATTATTGCTAAAAATGTTGTGCCCATATATTAAATTAACCTCAACAATTGGTGCAAGATAAGCATCAAGCTCCACCCTGCTTGTCTGAGGTGAGAGCCACGCTGTAGGATCTTCAGCTGTAGCCTGAGCTAAATGTTTGCCTGCAGCATCCTCAAAGCACACCGAGCCACGGCGTGAGCGGGATGAGTCCTCTGAAAGTGAGTCGAGAGTGGTGACAGCGTGGTGCAGGATCAGGATGGTGCAAATCTGCGAGGCAGCAGGACCTGAAGGAGAAAAAACATTGAGTGACAGGAGGAGGAGCTGGGGAGCGGAGGTGGCCACAGCGTGTTGACAAAGGCCTGGAGCCTGTACAGAAGCTGAAGGGGCAGGGTCACTGTAGCGGCGCTTGGTGGGGGGAACAGTAAAGTAGAGAATTAAGAGAAGGTTTTTGGAGTGAGCTGGTGAAGGCTGATGAGCAGGTAAACTCTGGAGAAACGGTGAAGTAGATGGAAGCGCAATTATGTCTTCTAGGCTGAATTTACTGTCTACAATCATCAAAATGTAGGCTTTTATTTTGGTGTTGTTTCGCCTGCCTGTCCTGTTCATATGAATGGAATTGAATGTTATCAGTACCAGGCTGTGTGTGTAACACTTCTAAAAGCATCCAAATACTATCTTGGAGGTACATGGTGGAAAATGTTTGAGAGGCACTGGTCCATTGCAGCGTTTTCTCAAGCTTTTCACACATTTTTTGTTTCTTTGTTTTCATTTTTAGACTCCAAATCAAAGCAATTGCTGTCTTGTTATTTGCTGTTCGATTGAGAGGTGGACACTCATGTCTCTCATAGGACTAGCCATCACTTGAATCGGGCACATTTTGGAAGTCAAAGTTGGTCAGTATATTTCTACCTGAATGCCTTTCCTCTGCTCACTCGGTTAAATGGGCTCTTCGGGGCTGATGCTCTGCTGACCATAACTCTGTGACTGTCACTTTCAAACAGCACAGCCTCGCAACAATGGACACACTCTGAACCTGCAGGACCTGGGGCACCTCTGCTCACCTCACCAGCAGGTCAGTGCACCAACAAAAGCACTTTCAGCAATATTGTCAACACTATCTTCTGCGACCTTGAATCAAATGAAATTATTGAATAGTTAAAGCTGCGGTTAATTATGCAGGGGCGTTGAGGTTAATGTTCTTTGGAAACTACTGACATAGACTTTGTGAGAACTCTATGCTGAATTTGTTTAAAGATATCCGAAATTTATATGCAGGGTTGTTTAGATTTGAAGTCCATGAGTTTTTAGTAATTTAGTGATTGATCATATAAGTGCACCTCTGGTTTTTAAAGTCCAGTTACAGACTAATAAATTGTCTCCTACATTTATTTCACTTCTGTAAGTTTTGTTTCATTCACTTCATTAGAAAACATTTTAAAAGTTGGCAACTTTTGTCAACAAGGCCTTTCTGTTCAGACCTATTCAACATTTTATAATCAGAAAAGTTAAAAAGTGCTTAAATCTAACCTATTATTTTTTTAAACCATGCTATAGTTGTTTAGTCTCACCATTTAATCATCCAAAGTTGCATTTGAAGTGATTTTTGCAACCCTTGTTTTCACTCCCACCATTAAACACCCACTAGTCTGTACTGACTTTGAACTGCAATTTTATTTTCCTAATCAGTGATACATGTAGGACACGTTTACAGCAACAGCTCCCATTGGGCAAAATAGTTTTCTAAAGTGAAAATCTGCTGACTTCTTTGGTCCATTAAGTTATTTTAGATGAAAATTGTGACTCAAAATGTCCAAAAATGTAACAATGATCTGCAGAGGATATGGGTTATAACTACACCAGACACAAGCACAATATGTCAGTCCAACTTTAAAGCTTCTGTATCAAAGTTTTGTCATCTAAAAATGTAAAACAGGCTTAACACATTCATAGCATCCCAATTTTAACTTCACCACTATGAGTTTATAAGCACGTCATGCCATTGCTTACAGCCAGCATGTGAATAGCACACTAGCACCATCTAATTCCACATTTGTGATGGATAAAATGACTTTATAATTAGATGCAGACAGCACACAAACGCCTTGAAGGAAAAACAGAATCTAACCAACAATTGCTAATGTAAGTCTAAAGAATCTGCTGCTACATTCACTTTGCTCTAGTTTGTATTTATTTTTTCATATATAACCTCATTGCGCCTGTATTCTCTATTACAGCCTGTCTACTTTATTTTTTCTCATTGGCCTCATTCAGTCAGTCACTGCTTGGTTTGACTTGTCTCCTGAACAACTTTCTGTGCTTTCACAAATGGCCTTATAATGTTGAAATGACACGTAATTGAACACAAAATGCCAGCCAGCCCTCCAGACATTTTCAAAATTAACACATGGAGCATGAACAAGGTTAATTAAGGGTTTGCACACAGGAAAATACGGAGAGAGAAGGTCCTTTGAGTTTAAATGCGTTTTCAAATGCTTTGGCCTTTTTGGCTCATACTTGCCCTCATATGTCTTTATTCTCTCACTTCTAACTTTGAAATAGCCTGAGGGACACATAACTGATTGTGAACATAAAGTTTTTGTGTATGATTTACTTTTACAGATTGCTTATCAACCACAAAATTAAGATTTTTGCATCAACTGTAATAAAATCTTCCAAAGTCAGTCTTGGTTAGCAGAAGGATTATTTAACTCCTTAAAGCCTGAATTTATATAGTGTAATTATATATTTTTTGTGTGTTTTTTGCCTTTAAGTAGATGGCAAATTAAGTTGAGACTATTAATATGACTATAACAAAAGAATAAATACAAATTTGGGCATGTTGCAAATTTGCGACAACTACCCAAGTACCCAAAGGTCCCAAGGAAGTTACTGCATATGCAGTACATTGAGGGAATACAGCCGCTATCTCGGCTTATATCTTGATCTTAACGACTGACATATTTGTGACAGGCGTTAAGGGGCTATCATCCTACTAAATATGCTACTAGAGCAGAGGGTGTGTTACTCACATGAAAAAGTTCACTAGAGCTCCATTGTGACAGCTGCAGCACTTAAAAGTGCACTCTAACTTTTTGGTTGGGGGTCTGTCACTTACTTGTTCTTATGGATATGTCATTGCTCTGTGTGGAATGAAATTTAACTTACATTTATTCAATTACAGGTGCTTTTAAAGCTCAAAGAGCTATAAAAACGGGTTCTCTGACTGTGAGTAACTTGGTCTGGTTTGGTCTACATGAAGATAAAAAGGTTTAATGCCATACTGCGAAACATTTGAACAGTAGCACGCCCATGAGGAAAAGTATTTGAACCAGAAATGTTACACAATGCACCTTTAAGCTTATGAGCCTTAGGCTCATAAGACACCGTCACCCTCACTGTTGTGATGAACAGTTGCAGTGGTGGTGGTGGTGAAGTGTTAGCTGTGCTTCTTTTGGCTCTTGGATAGGTTATATCTGGTGAATATCATTTTTACACTAGTAACTTCAGTTGCAGCTTGGATCTTGCCTAGAAGTACAGTTTTCTATACATTTTACAATGCCAAAATGTTTAGGCAATTTCAAATACATTCTTTTGCCATTGTGAGAAATCTGCACAGTATGAAAACAGATGCCTAAGAGCTACACTGGCTTGCCCAATATCCTCGGGGTTGGTGGTTTAATCCCAGCTCAGCTTATGCACATTGTCATAGTGTCCTTGGGCAAGACAGGAAAACACACCTTGGATTTTAGTTTGAGCTAACTTTATTCCCAGCTTAGTTGTTCTCGTGTTGTTATATAAAATGGGAAAATTGTTAATCCCTCTATAGATTTTGAAACATTTTATAACCTATTTTAGGAGCCATAGTAAAGCATGAACAAGGGCAACAAGTACTAAAAAATATGGTATGTTTTTGGTGAGAAATTTAACCAGCAACTCTACAAATGTTTCTACTTTTTCTACTTCTACCACTTTGCTCTGCTTTGTATTGAGACACTTCATTTCATATATAACTGTTGCTAACACTTAACTTGATGTTATTCGTCCATCATTCTCTATTACAGCCTGTTTACATTATTTTTCTTTTTGACCTCATTCAATCAATCACTGCTTGGTTTATGACTGCCTGCTGAATATCTTTCAGTGCAATTCACAAATGGCCTTATAATGCTGAAATGAAACATATTTGATCACGAAATGCCAGCCAGACCTCATCCATTTCCAAAATTAATATGTGGATAATTCTGTAACATTTTCATTTTAAAATAACTACAGTTTGAAAAGCCTTGGTAGAGCATGAACAAAGACTAAATTAATAATAAATGATTTATTGAGAATGATTCATAACTACTTAATCACCAGCCTAGCCTGTTAATTTAATGCCCTTTGCCTGATTTTTGCTTTTCATTTTGCAAAATTTGCCCTAGTACAGATACTTTATAAAACCGTTCTTGAGGTCTCTGCATGCTTCCTGAATTGAAATTAGAAATTGTTTTTTTCTGACAGCGAATCAGGAAATGTGTGGTTGCATCCCAGTTGTTATTACCACCCTGCAAAGCCTCACACTGGTTTCTTAAAGTTAAAATTGAGGTTAAAGTGAAAAGTGCTTATAAAAATGCTCAGAACTGGCAAAGTGAGGAATAACTTGCAAACTGTTTAAAATGAACACATTCTGTTTTTAAAATAGTAAAAATCAGGTACAGCACTTTTAAGGAGTTACTAAACCTTAATTATTGTGAATACACTATTTGTTCATTATAAATAAGGCTAATGACGGTGTAGTTATAATAAAGTTGTACCAAATATGCAAGAAAATCATTAACTTGGAAATTGAAAGAGTTATCAGAAAGTACATTTTGTTGCTAATCCACAGTTTGAGCACTTTCAAAGGTACAATTAGCATGTATAGGCTGTATCTCTGAGGAAAACAAATCATGCACATTTCAACCAGCATTGGATGTATTTTATTCCCAGCACTTCTTTTATCTAAACAGGAGTAATCATTCTGCAATTGTCAAAAGATAACAATGCAACGCGGGGGCAAAGAAATCAGAGCTGCTGTATAGCCGTAAATATCAAAAAAGTGTAATTTGAGACCGAGGCAAATAACTCTCATGGACTCAATCACCGAAATCTCCCCCTCATCAAATTGCATCTGGGTTTGCTGAGCTCCGAAAAGAAATTGGTTTTCTGTCGTGGGAGCGATACTGTCACTGCCGGGGCTCATCCGGGGTGATCACGCGATGGAGGTGAAATTGAAGGGTTGTTCAAATTCATTTCGGTCAACAGGCATCCCAGCAATCATCGCTCCCATCGGTCAATGAAAACCGTCCAGCGCCCACTCGCCACTTTCAAATGACTAAAGCCGGGGTCGTTAGCGCGCAGATATTAGCCGTCCGCGGAGATGAAATAGGGGTTGCCTGAATATGAGCCGCTGAGGCATAACTAAACGGTATGCAGCTTTGGAAACTTAGCCCTAATGGAAGATGTCAACTGTTTAGATTTGTGGTTACAAATGGTGTTGAAAGTTGGATTTTGCTTCATGCATGTATTACAGAATTTGCATCTTGAATCAGTTCTACTCACCAATGATTTCTAATGAGGTGCTCATTGGTGCATGGCGTATTCCTATTAATTTTTACCCACTTTTCCCCTTACATTTCCAGCAGGGGTTGGGTCAGTGAATTTGACTCTGGTAATCCCTAATGAGGCTAGACTTTTAATACATGAGACGGCAGGTATCTTGTACGGTAAACGGTCACATTTTTATGTAGCGCGAATCCACCTTCGAGGCACTCAAAGGGCTTTACGTCAAGCAGCCCATTCATGCAAACATTCATCCACCGGGGTACGCAGACACTGGGGGCAAGGAGGGCTAAATGTCTTGCCCGAAGACTCATTGACAACATTCATCTGCGGGAGCTGGAATCGTGCCGTCAACCTGCGTGTCATCGAATCTGACAGGTCAATAATGTTAAGAGTGGGATCTGAACCACCACAACCTTCAGATCAATAGACAAACGCTCTGTCAACTGAGCTACTTTTTATATTTGCTCAGTTAAACATTCATCGTCCCAATTTAGATGAGTTTCTAAGCTTGTTTCATTGGCGTCAAGGTAATGCTAACAACAACTAGCATGCTTACTGTGCACTTCCAGACTCTCAGACAATAAAACGCTTTATAATTTGTTGCAGACAGTACACAGCTGAATTATTTTGACCTCAAGAGCTATTTATACACTATATATGTACTGGGGCCAGACAAATGTTGCTCAAATGGGTGCAGGGAATCTAAACTTATCTTTGAACAAATTTCCTTTCCAATTCCTTAAGTTCATGCTCAGTGCCTGCTGTTTACCTCAGTTGAATTGTACCTCTCTCAGCCTTGTTACATTTGTTTGCCTTTTGCAGACCAGACAATTTCAACGCAGGTATACAATGGTGAATAGGCACTCTTACCTTTAGAGTCTGCATATAATTTATCAGTACAATATACTTTTGGTTCACCAGATTGTAGGTTCAGATAAAATGCAGGTATTATGTTACCGCTGAAGCCGTACTTACTTCAGGCCCTTCGCGAAAACCGCAAAGATATAATTCTGCAAATACAATAGGCTCCATTGTACCTCTTTCACTGGTAATGCATAGGAATAGCAGGTTTGTCCCCTCTGGCTTACCCACAATCACTTCAAAGTCTCAATAGCAGAAAACATATTGATGGTTGGCTTTTCTGTGCTTTTGAAATTGTTACCTATAAGTAACCGGACTCAGTGGTCACATTGGCATTCAGGACGTGAAATTCTGAAGGAATGAGGTAGACTTAACTATAGAGCTCCCCGCTGACAACCTGTCCCAAAAATGTAATAGCAAAGAAGAATGTCTGTATCAACGAAAATGAGTTCATATACTTTTGATCTGTGTGGCTTTATTAGACAGGGGAGTATACTGTGGAACAGGACGAAGAGACATTCAGCAAATTGTCAAAGCAGGGAATCAAACTCATGCCAAATCTGAATCAAATTTGTTTATTGACACTGTCGCTGTCCGAAATTTCACAAATTTTCTACTGCTACTACTGTTTTAGTGGATGTGCTACCTGCTTCCTTATGTGGAGATGTAATAAAATGCTAAAACAAAATACCTTGGAAATTACTTATGAAATATTGTGGAGCATCACGTGTCATAACATCTTCATGAAGACAAAGCAGGTGATGGACACTCCACCAGAATAAATCTAAAATTTCAAATTCAAATCATTTTAATTTGCATTGATCTTCCTTATTGCAATGCTGTGAGTTTAAAGTCTAAAAGTACTGAATTAAATGGAAAAAAATATAGCAAAAAAGTGAGTTTTTATAGACCTTGACCATCTGTGCAGTCATTTAATGCTGGAGTTATAACATGTATTGTGCTCTTGATAGCTAGCACTAAAGGGAGGTGTGTGTTAGGTGTGTGTCCGCCATGGCAGTGCGCAAAGCTTCTATTTAAGGCTTCAGAAGGCCTTCAGGAGAAAGTGAAATTTTAACATACTTTGGAACATTCCTGAATAATCCATCTCCATGTCGACAAGCAGGTGTCGGACGGTCACCCAGAAAGTTTTCATAATGCAGCTTTAACCAGTACCAAATGTGGTCCAAAATGCCCCTTTCTTTGTGTATTATCTAAGTGCTGTCGTGTCCAGTTTCCTCACGGTGTCTACGGTAATTGAAAGATTGCTACTGACACTCTCAATAAATCCACAATGGCCAGTTCTTAGTGTTAAAATAATGATCCATTCTTCAGACAGTTCCGGAGCCTTATGCCTATTTTGCTGTTGATATAATAAATGTCT
>JACN01082813.1:0-46248 GCA_000787155.1 Scartelaos histophorus
TTATAATAATTATTATTATTATTATTAAAGAAATACCCAAGACAAAAATCCACAAATGTGCAACTTTATTAAAAAATACAGAAACATTTAAGCCCATCCAGTTTAATCGTAGTCATTTACACCTACGTATTGCACTACCTCTGCACATCATAACTCTGCTGGTCTGTACTGGTCTGTCAAGATTAAACTTACCTGGTAACATTTTTCAGCCTGTGTGAATCCATTCCCTTTCGTTTGTCTCTGTTCTAATATCCCATAGGTGCACATGGACGACCCATACACAGCTGACATGTGGATGCGTCTACCCAGTCTAAGATGTCTAAATGTGAGTTGATAGAGCTCCAAGACCTCAGTGTGAATGATCCTATTGAGCTAACCGCTCCTGGGACACAGCGCACACCTGCACCCACGGTTCTGCCTGCGGGACCGTCCAGCTTCTCCCACGTGGTGCGCCTGGTGGGGGACAGAGTCAGTATTGAGACTGCGCTCTCAGAAAAGACTGGATTAGGACACGATTTCCAGCCCTTCAGACAGACCCATCCCACCTGGTGTGATCTGTGTGGGGACTTCATCTGGGTTCTTTACAAACAGCAGAGTCTGCGGTGTGCCAGTAAGTACTTAAGGGTTAATTATTCACAGGTCAAGTTGGTGACATTTCTATGTTTGTCTGCTATTGACCATGGAAAGAAATATAGCACTGTAGCCCATATAAGACGTCCATATGATAAACGGCAAACAAAACTGTCAAGTCAGTGTCACAAAGGTTGCACGTTTTCCATATGAGAGAATGCTTTCTAATCTGTAGGAAGTCTGGCCAGTGTCATGGTGAAATGCCTTGGAAACTACATTTCACTTTTGTTTTAGTTCTCATGTGAAAACCCTGTTATGGAGCATAGAACAGTGATTGCAGCTTTGATTACACCTTGGATGTTTTGTGCTATTGTGATATTTTAAAAATGTGCAGAATCCATCCACAATACTGTAGAGCTTTGCAATTATTTCAGGTTGATTGGATTAGATCACGTACAATATCCCATGTATACCAATACTATCATTGTGCTCTTGGGCAAGACCCTTTTTGTCCAAATCATGGCTAAATCAAACAATGAACAAAAATGCATCCTGTACAATGCACATGGACAAACAACTGCTCAATGCACTTTTTGGAGTCATACTTTTTCCACAAGAAGACCCAGTTAGCTTACCTGTCCCAAAGCCCCAAACCAAAATACTTGTTCCTTAACCTGATGATTTAATATATTGTAAAAAAAAAAAAAATAATAATAATAATAAAAAAAATTAATGAGCTAATATAGACTCCAGTGTAAAGTGGCTGAGGAGTGGTATTCTAGTGATGACCCCTGACCCTGTATGTTCCAGAATGCTGCTACACTTGTCACCACCGCTGTCGCCCATTTATCCAGCTCGACTGCAGCATAGATGAAGGGTCACCCACTGACAAGCCATGCTCTTTGCCGGACTGCTTCGAATCGGATACAAATGTGGTAGGACTACAATATAATTCCTATTTCACCTCAGGCAATTTTATGTATTACTGAGTTAAATTTGAAAGATAAAGCTAAGAGTCCTCAATGAAAGTGCCAATACAATGACTGGTGTTGTAGAAATCCTGGGGGAGCGCTCCATAGCACTTTTACAATACCCCATTTGTGCTTAAATTAACCAAAATAGACCAAACATACTTTTTTTTTAAATTTTATTTGGGAGGAGCTAGAGGATTTCAAATGTGTTTGTTTGGTCTGGTATCGTCATTTGAGACAGAAACCAAGCAGCGAGTGACACTTCTGAGTCTGTTACTGTTTGCATTTAAGGATTAGTAGTTAGGAATGAAAAATGGGGAGCATAACAGTTGATGTGTCAGTGATGTGGAATAAAATATGCCTGGAGGTATTTTCTATAATTATACCTGCATTATGTTTTCATTTTATAATAGTATATTCTATGTGATACTGTTGTCTGTTTTCAATTGAACATTTTAAATATATTTTTTGTCATTTGTATTTAGGATGATAATATTGAATGGGATCAACAAGAATTAAGTCATGCAGAGATTCAGCAAAAAATTTTAGAGTATAATTCTCAGACCAACAACATTCTTCAAATGGTCTTCGTGAGTATCCATTTTAGGCCTTTGCTTTTACCTTCATTCATTTTTCTTATTTTGCAGTGAAACTAAATTATTTATTTTAAATATTTTTGTCAAATGGAAAATATTTACTTACTTTATAGTTGAAATTATATTGCAGTTTTTTTCCATTCTGCTTCAGCAAATGAACATTATACTCTTTTAATGTATTTTAATCATTTTAAATTATTGTATTAAAAAAAATCTGTGTATTAGTTGGAAAATTTATTAAAAAAATAGTCTTTCATTTGGTTTCAAAAAACAGTTCAGTTCCGAATGAATGGCAAAAGCACCAGGACTTGGTCTCTTAATTTTTAGCATTTCTTTGTATTTCAATACTTAATGTTTTCTTCTTTCCTTTCGGTATTTGCAGCAGAAAGATGGCTCTTACACTGGTTTCATCAAGGTGCACTTTCAGTTAGTCCGCCCAGTTTCCCTTCCCCCTCCTCAGGGTCTGTGCCCACATCCAGATGCTCAGTGGGACGAAAGAATGAGTCGGCGAACATCTTTCTATTTACCTAAAGACTCTGCGAAACACCTCCACATAAGTTCTCAAACACAAGTCCAAGAGGTCATCATAGCCTTGCTCAACAAGTTCACTGTGGTGGACAACCCAGCAAAGTTTGCCTTGTTTGAACGGACTGAGAGACAAAATCAGGGTATGAAAATATAAGTATTACAAAGTAAAGGAATATTACTGAAAACAGTGAATAATCACCATTCATTTTAGTGTTTATGAGGAAATTGTCTCAGGATGAGCGTCCCCTGTACCTGCGCTTGTGTGCTGGGCCCAGTGAAAAAGTCCTGAGTCTCGTTTTGAAAGAGAATGAGACAGGGGAAGTTGATGTAAGCTATTCTCTCTTCGGGAGGTTTAATATTTCAATATATATGATCTGGAAGTGTGTGAAATAAAAAAAATAAATCATGTTATCTGCATACTTTACAGTGGGATGCTTTCAGTTTTCCTGAATTGTGCAACTTCCTGAGAATCCTGCAGCGTGAAGAAGAGGAGCATGTACGACAAATTGTAAAGCGCTACACACTTGCCAGAGAAAGGATGATGCATGCAATATCCAAGTTTAAAAGCTGCAGCTGATTTATGTCCATATGCACATAGGCTAGTTACTGTAAGGTAAAAATAATATGACTGTAAATATATGTCTACAATTAGAGAACAATATTTTTATTTTTCAGAAAACATTTTTTTTAAAATATGTGTACATAGGCCTAATAAATATTCTCATGTCTGTTATGAATTTTATTAAACTTTGGCAATGCTGCTTGATTCAATTACTGTCAAGCATGTAAGGCAGATTTGAGTGAACAGTGGTATCATGCATTATTATAATGTAATAACATTGTTCCTGTTTTTGAAAATGCAATTGTTGTAAACATTTCATTATACAATAAAACTGAAGATGAAGACGGGTCTTTAATCTGAGGATAAAGGTGTACTATGTAATCTTTCTAAGGACAGAGAAGATGTTATTGCTTTTGACAGAAAGTTCCACAGTTTGGCATTAAACCTATGCTTGAAGACAGGCAGCTAGTGCCCCCAGGCCAAGTTATAGGGCAGATCTGTGGAGAGGCAAACCTGCATTGGATAAATAAAACCAAAATATATTTGTATGATATCTTACTGCGGAACATTGCATTAAAAATTATCAGGGGTCCACACTTGCTTGTTTCTGTGGCTATGCACTGCCTGGAATATTCCACAGTATGACATTTAACAGTTCTACCTCAATTGCATTCAATTACAGATAGTTTTACTGTTCAAACGCACCTAGAAAAACAGTATTCTAACTGAATGGGTTTGCCTTTCCACAGATCTGACCTGTAACTTGGCCTGATTTGATCTCCATGAAGATAGAAAGATTTAATGCCACACTGTAAAACATTCCAGACAAAGCATCTCCATGGCGACAAACATTTGACAGACCTGCACCTGCCACCAGAAAAGTTACACAATGCACATTTAACACACAAAACCAGGTTTCAATACAAAACATCCAGTCCAGCAGGGGGCGCTCGTCTGTCCACAGAGAGCTTTCCACCAGTAGAAGGTGTAGCGTTAGCGGAGCAGCTTTGGCTCATCATCATCTCTCCAAATAAATACTAAAGATTAATCTCTCCCTGTTTTGTGACTTCTGCCAAGGTTTGTTTTTAGTTAATGCATTTGAAGCACCAGTTATTTCTTATTGTGATCGTCAGTATTCATCGGAAACGCTGATTGCTGAATAATATGTTAAGTTCACAGTAAGCTACAGTGCCTAAAGCTAGCACTTCAGAGCAATGTCTGTCATAAGGACGTGCTATCGTAACCACCCAGGTGATCAAAACGTATTTTTGTTAAATACCATTCACATACTGACCTCCTTCACAATTACCTTTATGCATATTGGCATGTCACTGGTGTAGATTTAATAAAACGCAACTTTAAGATGCACGTTGCTTCTTAATGTACTTACACGTAGCCTGGGAATATGTTAAGTGTATTTGTTATGTATTGTTCTTATTTACTGGAGAATTGGAGTGTCATCTCACTTTTACTTGTGTGTCTTTTTCAGGTGTCATTTTCTGAACTCTCGAGTTTATCTGGTGCAGTAGGACTGTTGCACTACATCAGCAGTTTGATAACCAGGAAAATAATGTGCTGCAGCTGAAGATGGGGGGTAGTGGCTCCAAATCCAAAGGATTTTGGCCTTTTTCTGGCTCAGGCAGTAGTGATGATCCAACCAAAGATGGAAATGAACAGACATTGTCAAGATTTAAAAGTTTTCAAGGTGCAACACCTTTTGTATTTACTAGACGCGGGTAAGAACAATGAACAAACTTGACTCATTCATGTTTACAATTTACATTTTTTATGTTTTTTTTAATGTCCATTTAAAAAGTCTCACTGAATAACTTTTGAGCCCAAAAATAGACTAGAAGAAAGGTACTTTAATAAAATAAATACATTTTAAAAACTTGGAAAAAACTTGCCTTGGAAATATAGAAAAACATTGTTCGATACTGCATCTCCACAAACTTGACTTTCAGTCGGCCTGGGAAAGGGCCTCCTATAATATCTCATAGTGGGATTTAGATTTTTGTTGTAATTTTCTATTTCCTTGAAATCACACAGGAAGTTAGTTTAAGGTATAACTGACGCATTGTTTAAATTGTGGTGTACTATTCTGCTGACTCTGGTTTCCACAAATCTCTTTAACTGAAAATCCCTCTCTCTTTTCCTCTCTCTGTCTTGTAGTTCAATGTTTTTTGATGAAGATGGTGATTTGGCTCATGAGTTTTATGAAGAAACAATTGTGACAAAGAATGGCCGAAAAAAAGCCAAGCTGAAACGAGTTCAGAAGAATCTTACACCTCAGGTGTGCATATTGGGTAATAATGATTTGCCCCTGTAATTCTTGGCCCTAAACATGTTTGTCTTCTATGTGTCCAACAGGGAATTATTAAGCTGGAACACCCATGCATCCATGTAGATTTCCCAATTGTCATTTGTGAAGCTTGACATGGAGGAGTCTCATAAGAGTTACTGTGTCCACTCCGTCCTGTGGTCTACAGCTGAAGACTGACCACCTTTTGAAAATCATGATTTCCTGGCATTTCAGAAGTCCCTATGCAGACAGGCTGATGCTGTGTTTTAAGCCTCTGCATGTGATCTGTTTTGGCTTGTGTGCCATTAGACACACCATAGGTCACCGGTGGCGACTAACTAAAAGTGTGCCAAGTGAGCGAACGTGTTCAGTTTACAGATATCTCATGGTCAGTGCGCATGCAGGTTTTTTTTAGAGCAAAGAGGGCAGATGCAGTTCTTTGTAGCGCTCACCAAACATGCAATGAATTAAATCTGTCCAGGTTGAAGAAGTTGGAAAATAAACTAGATAGCGGTCTCTTCTGTTAATTATTTTAGTATGCATGATTGAAAACAAATCAACTTGGGGACTTGACAATCACTGGTCTACAAAGTGGACTGTGATGTTGAATGAACTGACTTAGGCAGTCACAGTTTGACCAGTATGAACTTGCAGCAATTCTGCACAACCAGTGTCAAATGAGAACTTGTTTTTTGTTTGCTGCTTTGGCATACGTTTCACCTTTTAATTTATTGTAAATTTTTTAATTACATTATCAAACACTAAAGCGTGAGTGGTGTTTTTTTTTTTCAAGTATAGTTATTAAGTATTCTTATTTTCTTAATAATAATGGAATTTCCTACTAAGGTTACATGTTTGTTTGTTTTTGTTTTTTTGTTATACTCTGGTAACACAAGGTGGTATATCAATGTTCTCCATGAAATTCAATCTCCAGTAGGTTTAATGTGTTTAGAATATTTCTTTCCTCTTAACAAAACCAATCTCACATAGATAGTTAATAAAAAAATGATGAGTTCACAAAATCTCAAAAGAAGGTGGAGTCAGAAGAGTTATGTAAGGAATAGATTCCAAAGAAAGACGGATGATGAATTTCCTATATAAATGCACACGCCATAACTTGAAAAATAGCCAACAAACGGTAAGATTTCTTTAAAATTGTTTAGGCTGTTTTGACATTTTGTTTTATTGTCAACCAAACGGTAATACTCAAATAAAAGCACAAAACATTTATTTTGTTTAAGTATTTGTATATTGTATTTAGGACGTCAAGTGTTAAATCTGAAGATTGTAGACCAAACCAAGTGTTTCTGGCGAGAGTGGGCGAGGGGGTTTAATGGACCTCACATTTTTTCTTAAACATTCTAATCTATTCGTTTTTGCAATCTAAAACAACAACAATAATACTTACATTCTACTTTCAACGTGCGCTTGTATTAAAATCCGATCCACTTAATAATAACATATTTATTTTATTCCGTTTTTAGTACGCCCACCCTCACTCACCAGGAAGTGAACAGACCCACAGTTCACTCCATGGGGTTGCTTCTGTGGGTTTCTTCAATGGTTGCTTCACACTTTCCGTTATTTTCTTAAGCATACTTTTTTGCGGCTTTATATTCTGAAAGTTTAATATTTATCATGGTTTGACGAGTTTTATATTTTTAATCTCATGGCAGTGCGGTGGAGAAGCCAGGCATCCCATATGTTTCATTTGTCCATCATCTCCGGATTGTGTGAGGAAACTTGTGCCACCACGACGGAACAGGTTAGAGAAAGCAGCGTGTGTTAGCTATAATAGTATAATGAAAGACAGAATATATTATAATGCATTAGGAAAATAATAATCCTTAAATAGGTGTGTGTTCAGATGTACATCCTTCTATCTCATATGTCAACATATGAGACAACACACAGTATGAATTATTAAATCTAGCAATGGAGAACCTAAATATATTGAAAAACAATTTTTCTGTATCTAAAAAATGTTTTCCCTTAAAAACTCATTGTTTTATAGGGAAGGGAGACTGTGAGCATAGATGGAGCTATTTCTCATCATTGTGGCCCTCCTGTCTTGTCCATGGATCATTGTCCTGTGTTCAGCTGACCCTAAGCAGACAAGATGGCCTTTATATTCAAGGAAGCCTCTTCTTCTTGTCTGGAATGCTCCCACAGAGGACTGTACCCCTCGCCATGGTGTAACTCTATATTTGGATCAGTTTTATATTGTTGCATCCCCAAATGAAGGCTTTGTTCGACAAAACCTCACAATTTTTTACAAGGAACGTCTAGGTTTGTATCCTTACTATGAGCCAGGGGGGACTGCAGTCAATGGAGGGCTCCCACAACTGGCCAGCCTCACTCAGCATTATGAAAAGATGCCTGAAGGAGTGCAGAAGTACATACGTGAGCCTGAGGCTAAAGGGCTGGCTGTCATTGACTGGGAGGAGTGGCGGCCTCTTTGGATCAGAAACTGGGACATCAAAGATGTTTATCGTAATAAGTCCAAAGAAATGATCGCACTGAAGAATCCACAATGGAGCCCTGAACATGTAGCCAAAGTGGCTCAAGCAGAGTTTGAACTGTCAGCTCGTAAATTCATGCTTGAGACACTAAACTATGCCAAAAATCTGAGGCCCAATCAGCTTTGGGGTTTTTATTTGTTTCCAGACTGTTACAACCATGATTACAGGAGTGGTCTGGAGAACTACACAGGCCGCTGCCCTGCCTTGGAAGTGTCCCGCAATGATCAGCTCAATTGGCTGTGGATGGGCTGCACTGCGCTTTACCCCTCCATTTACATGGGCCCTGCCCTGCGTTCAACCAAATATGGGCGACTCTTTGTACGAAACCGAGTGAAGGAGGCAATGCGTGTGGCGTCTGTTGGGAAGGGTTTAACACGGCCAGTTTTTGTTTACACCAGGCCTACGTACATTGGTGAAACGACCCCCCTCTCTGAGGTCAGTGATTTTGATCTTACCTTAATTTCTAAAAAAAAAGTGCAAAAGTAATTTTCGGTGAAATTGTGTGTTTTAGATGGATCTGGTCTCCACTATTGGGGAAAGTGTGGCTCTGGGAGCAGCTGGTGTTATATTCTGGGGAGACACATCGTATGCCAAAAGCGCTGTAAGTGTCATATGCCATTTGTCTGTTTAATTCACTTCTTTTACACTGAGGCTTTTTTTTTTGTTTTTTTCTAGGCCAGCTGTTCTAGTCTAAATGACTACCTTAAGGGATCATTGGGACGTTATCTCCTGAATGTGTCTACAGCAGCAGAACGGTGCAGTGAGAGCCTGTGTAAGTTTCATGGCCGCTGCCTTCGTAAGGAGCCTGATCAGGATGTGTATCTGCACCTCAGCCCCTCTAGCCATAGCATTATCAGTGTGAGCGGCCAGTTAAAGGTGAAAGGAACTACAGGAAAGGCTGAGCTCACACACTTCCGTACACATTTCCAGTGCCAGTGCTACACTGGGTACAAGGGTGAGGGCTGCACAGAGAGAGAGAGGAGACCGAATAAAGCCTCCTCTGTTATGGGGGGCTGGCACCTCTGCTTCATGCTGCCTCTAGGGCTCCTCGCTCTACTGCACTGAGCACGCTCAAAAAGACTAAACATGTATGTGCAGCCGTGTATTGGGGGAAACCAAGGTTTGGTATAAAATATGGCTGGGCCATTTTAAATATTGGTGATTTCCACAGTTGTTATTTTTTTTAAGAGAGCTAGGCCCAAGTATCTTGGGTAGTTGGCAAATCAATAATCCAAAAGTATTTTTATACCTTTTTTTTCCTCATTGTCATATAAAATATTAGCACCGGTTTGTCAAACCTAGTCATGTTGTTGTTTACATTACCATTACCAAGCTTTATGTGATTCATTCATTCATTCAATTGGCTAAATCCCTAAATCCCTGGCAATGGCACTGTTTACATGAATTGCTTTTAAATAATGTTATTCTGTTGGTATTTTAATAATGGCATCCACTATAATAATTATATCTTTTTTTAAATTTACTTAGTGGTAATAAATTCTGCAATTTGTTATTTTTGCACTTTTTGCAAAATTTGTAACAAAGTAACAAAATCATCTCAGTATTGTGCTTCTTGTATTACAATTGGAAAGTGTTAGTAGTTTTTTTTTTTCTTCAGATAATCTGCACTTTACTGTTTGGTTTGGTTGGACCTTGTAATTAAAGACATGTTTTTAGTGCTTTGCTTTCTCACTGTGAATCTGTAGAGGGGGATGCTTTGAAGAAATTGAATCTCCTTTTGTACAAAATGTTAAGTATTTTAATGTATTTTTTACATCATATTGACCAAATAAAATAACATACATACATGTCTCTTATATCAGGACAATTTCAATTAGGTACACTTATTGGTTTATGTTTGAAAGTATGACCTAAAATGTTGGAAGTCTTTTGGTTTCTTCCGAAGTTCATTATGTTTTCACAATTCATTATAGGAAGAAAACCCACTTTTACCTATTTCATTTATTCTCAAAATCTGTGTCTGTAATTATTCAATATTAAGTCATTTAGATTTACTTATGTACATTATAGTTGCCATGCACGACCATGTATGTGATAACTTGGGTTAACATTGGAGTAGGTGTGATCACAATGTGTAGTTCGTCCAGCGGTGACAGATGATAGTTTTCCATGTGCAAGCTCTATGGTTTGTTTTATTTTCCCTTTAGTGTTTAATGTATCGATTTTGTGTTGTACATATTTTGTATGGAACCCATTTTATTCTTCATCATACTAAAACAATTGTAAACATGATTGTTGAATATGCTTAGTGTTTAATACTCCGTTAATCTTTTTCTAAAACTGCCTTCTTGGTCACGACAAAATTAATATAAACGATTAAAATAAACTTTTCCCCGGAAATGACGGGGCACTCGTTGTTTTGTGCAACTTCAAATGTGTTCCGGCAGGGTATCGGGGTACTCGGACGGACTCGTCCTGCAGAAATGCCTTTACAGCAGAGCCATTCTTAAAATTCATTGAAAATGCGACACAGTCTAGTTGTTCGTCTGATTGCATGATTGGAGGCATGTTTCAAATGTGTATGGCATAACTGTGTCGTGCTGCTACTGCGACGTGCAGAGTTGATCGCGTTCTAATTGCAGCACCGCTACTGCAGGAGACATGACGGATGATGCCACTGCCATTTCTTTCACACAGTAACCCGGCTTAGCTACCGTCTTCCCTGTGGTGGTATGTCCTTGTGTCATTGGTACGTAAGGATAGGTTTATTTTATAATCGTTCAGTTACTATTATGTTTGTAATGACTTATTTACTATATTTACTATTTATTAATATTATTATTTATTAATATTCAACATGTAAAGAAAGGAGAGAATTGGCTGGTAAGGGTATATTTAATTAATAATGTCATGACCTTTGCCATTTTAATTGTATATATTCCTTCTTACATTGCCTGTGTACTGTACAGATCGAGACAAGATGTGAAACTTTCTTTTACTTATATTTATTTGATAGAAAATCTAAACTTTTACTCAGTGCCCTTTGATTTCTCTTGTAGATATTTTCCCAGAGCTTTCGGAAATGAATTTTCTGCGCAATCGTATTGTTGTTCTGGGCTTGGTTCTAATGGCCACAATACTCCTGTACCTGCTGCTGCCAGCCATTCGCCAAGGAAGCATGGAGCCTTCACTAGAGGCACAGAAGATGGGACTCTTGGCCACCTCTCCTCCACTAGTGCCAAGCGTCAATGTATCTATTCGGACTGGACAGCTGCCTGGAGACCCCCCTTTATTCTTTAGAGAGGCATTACCTGTAGATGCTGCTGGTCGCCAAATATTACCTAGGTGGGTTACTACAAGCCAAAATGTATGATTCAATGACAAGAACCATTTCCTTTTTTATTCCTGTGTGTACAAAGTGAAGGTTTGGTACTAAATACTGTGATATTTTTATATTAAGATTACAGATTGTTATGCTACATGGCCAGGCCTTCACCTCCAAAACATGGGAAGAACTGGGAACAATGTCCATACTGGCTACTCATGGTTATCAGACTCTGGCTGTGGATCTGCCAGGTACAATGTTTTCTTTAATGCTGCTGAAATTAAGATGGGGCTGAAGCATTTGTTGCCCCAACAACATGAAACTCGGCACTGCACACACTCGTACCATCACGATGTCACCCACCGAATTGGGGATAGGTGAGCAATTATTACCAGGGGTACTTGGAATTGTTTCAGGTTTAAAAGAAAGGTTAATAACATCTGAATATAAAATCTGTTCTGTGCCACATTTTACATCCATAATAATATATTTTATAATTCTATATTATAATGTTTTAATCAGTATCATTAAAACAAACAAACAATGTAATTGTTATAAATGGGAGTATATGGGGATTACCATAGAAAACACCAAAATATGCCATGTGCTGAGAGAGTTTTATGTTTCAGATAGAACAGTAATGACATCAAAATGACACTGGAAGCATTATTGTAAAATATTATTTTTCACCATCACATTATTTAACACCATCACTTCAGCCTCAACCCGGTCAAATTTTGTCAACATCTTACTGGATTGATAAAACATTGTCAATATAGCTAATCAATAACCAAACAAATGCTAGTAATACTTGACAGTCAAAACTAGTGTGAATGTTTCTTTGCATTTTCTGCTAAAAATAGTATGGATATTTCAATAGTAGGACGTTTAGCAGTAAATTCATATTTTGTTTTGTTTTGTGTTTTTTGTCTTGAGGTTATGGAAAATCACCTGACTCGGAGTCCCTGAAAACAGACCAAAGTAGAGTGGATCTTCTCTCCCGGTTCATGGAGTCACTGGGGGTCAGGTCTGCGGTGCTTGTGAGCCCCTCCATGAGTGGACACTACTCTATCCCATTCCTCATGAAGAACAGTGCAAAGTTACAAGCATTTATTCCTATAGCACCTGTCGGAACCAGAAGTTACACTCCACAGCAGTACCAAAATATCCAGGTAACAAAATGCCACACAAATTGAGTGATCATGCTGGGGGATATGTATCTTTATGGCAGAATCTTCAGCAGTTAACATGAAGATACAATGCACACATTAGAAAATACAGCCAAAATAGTTTTAAGAAATTCATGAAACATTCTAAAATTTATTTAAATAACACATTTTCCATTTTCTTATTTACAGACTCCAACTCTGATTGTGTTTGGGGCGTTGGACACAAATCTGGGTGCACAATCTCACAAAAACCTGCTACAGCTTCCACATACGTCTGTGCTTAAACTGGAAGGAGCTCGTCATGCCTGCTACATGGACAAGCCCAAAGAGTTTCACCAGGGACTGATTGACTTCCTCAGAAATGTTTAAAGTATGTTTGGATTAAAAAAAAAAAAATAATAATGCAGTTGACATAGTTAAAGAAAGGCTGTACAGTTCAGAAGGAAAGTAGCATCTGTTACAAAGCTCTTAATATTTCCACTGTTAACTAAAGCCACATTTGCAGATCATCTCATTAACATAACCCCTGGCTTTTTATTGGAGAGCTTTATTTTGTTGTGTGCATTGTGTTCCTGCATGTTATGAATGAAATGTGTTATGCTTTGTTGCCATTTCTTTAGGTGACATGTAACTTATTGTAAATATGTATTAAGCAGATGTGCATTGTTTATGTAACTTATTTTGGTAAACAGTAAAGCAGATTTAATTTAATTTATTTTGGGTTGGTACCCCATCTTCCCTTAAAACATGATTCTAAACAAAAACGGATGCAATAAAAGATTACATGCTTATTTCAGTGTTTATATTGACAACAAAACATGTCTGTAATTAAAAAAAAAAAAACAACAATGTTAGTATAACTTTCTTAATTTTTTACGAAACTTGATTATATGTTGTAACACCGGAAATGACAGAAGTTATCAGCTGACGGACTCTGGCCGTTTCCCGGTACTTGTGCAGACTTGTGTGCTTGTGGGCCTGGGAAACGTCATCTTTCGCGACCCAGAGTCCCCAAAGTCTGCTTTTCGCTATGTCCACTGGAAATCTGGAGGAGACTTGTCAATATTCGAAATTTTCCCCGTTTACATGAGAGCGTTAAATCCGATAAAAAATAATGTAATTCGGAATAAAAATTAATTCCGCTTTTAAAAAGACCATGTAAACACTTAATTCCTAATAATTATTCTGAATTAAACTTTAGTCCGATTTCAGTAGGTGGTTTATTCCGATGTTAAAGCCGATTTAATTTATTCCGCCATCATGTAAACGTTTATTTTAATAGATTCATGACGTTTATGCTGTTTAAAAATAATTCCGATTGTTCAGCGCATGCGCGTTGGGGCGCCCTTCTGACGCGGTAACGGAGCAAACTTTGGTCTCGAACCGAAACAATGTTCCTTATAAGTGCGCTGGGAGAACTACAGATAATAAAAATAGTGAATGGCAGAAAACAGCAAAAGTGGTAAGAAAAAAGCAAAATGCCGGTAGCAGATCCATGGTAGCAGCTGTGTTTTCTTCCGGTCGACGTAAATACGTTCACGGCCCTGTCAGAACCCTTCCCGAGGGAACGCAGCCGATTTAACGTGTTTTCCATGTAAACATGAATTCGGATTTATTATTTCCATGTAGACTCGAAGAAGAATAATTTAAATCCGAAAAAACATAATGTTAACGTGGTAACGCTGTACATTTTCCCCAATGCACTAAACATCCACTGGCGGCTGATCTTCGTGACCCTCTGCATGATATTAAAGATATAAATACACATACATACTGCATACACATACAGGCTTTGTGGACAAGCCCATAGATACAGCGTGTGTGGAAATCATCATGCAATTGATGATCGGATTTAATGGTTTTATTTGTAACGACTTTGGCCTAGTAATGTTGGCTTTGTTTTAGTTTTTTTCAGTAGACTAGAAACTTTGAAACAAACGTTTGTATCTCATTCTTAATAGTGAATAAATTAAAATAGTCTAAAACTGATATTTAATAGCATAGTTTGCATTTATATTTTATGTTATAATTCTCTAAATATTATTTAACAACACAATTCATCTTGATCTAAATTTTTGTGATCGCTTTTATTATGAGCACCCACATGATTTTTATTTTCTGTGATGTCATCAGGTCTACCTGTCCCAGAAGCTGAGAGAATCGAGTGTGTGTTTGTGATCTCCTCAAGTCCATATTCCAGTGAGTCTGCGCCAGTGTGTACCCTGGAGTACACGACTACGAAGTGTGCAGGCTGATGATTATGTAAAGGCCGCAGTCTACCTGAGCGAGTGTACGAGGTGAGTGTTATTCGCTTACTGCCATAACTATTCTATTATTGTTCAGTATCGAGTAGACGTGCCACTTGTGTAAAGTATTCAGATATAATGTTATTGTTTCCCCTGCTAGTTGAGAGCTCGACCTATAGCATTAATATACTTTTTGCTAGCTAATGTAGCCGACCGAGATGAAAGAGGTGAGGGAAAGATAAAAGCAATACAACTGTGGGAGGACAGGAAAGCCGTCTCCGTTTAATGAATTACGTTATGAAAGACAGGACCTCTTTTATGCTGTTACAGATTCAAGAGCTATGACTCCTGCCACCACCGGTACCACAACTAGTTCCCATTCGGTGGCTTCAACTAGCACCGAATTGTACTGCAGTGATTGTAACATTTTGTGCCTTTCCATGCGATGTGATCTAACAACCCGTTATCTGTCGAAAATATTCCATGACACGACCCGATAAAGATATACAAAATATATTCTCACTTTTGTATCAGTAGGGCACTTAAGCTTTACTCAGTGCAGGGTTTTTGCTGATGGTATTATATGTTTTGCCTGTTGTAGTGAATCTGCCTATCGTCAGCACACAGCATGCTCCCTGACAAAGATGGTCCTGAAATGGGAAGCGGGAGCTGCTCTTCCGCTGGAGAGGACCCCTCTGTCACCTTGTTCAGAGAGTACCTCCGCCTAAAAACTGTGCATCCAGAACCAGACTATGGTGAGACTAGACTCACGTCTCCCACCTTTCAACAATGAGTTAATGTCTAAGTGACACTTCAAACACACAAAGATCACTATCTCTTTTGTTATCATTTATCAAAGTCTACATTTTATCATGGGTTCAGATGTTGGCTTACTATTATATTGGTAGTCTTTAAAGTTATTCATTTAGTTTATAAACTCCACTCTTTATGTCAGGTAGTTTACACACTTGAAATCTTTCAGTGTCATCTGCTGTATTCTTAAGATATTTTATGGTTGGCTTTATGGCTTTATAGTTTGTGCATAGTCTTATGTGCGATCTTTTGGTTCCAAACAAAATGTTTCTGTTTTGAAATGGCATACAGCCTGACCTAGCCACCATAGTTTGCACATGACTGCATTCATATAAAATTTGTTTCAACCTTGTGGTAGTAAGAGAATGATTAAATATAATATGTTATAATCATAAGCTTCATGGGTTTCTTTTGAGATTCTTTGGTTGCTACAAATGTTAAATGCTGAAATTTTAATTTGTTTTATTCATTTACAGATGTGGCGCTTCAGTTTCTGGACAAAATTGCAAAAGAACTGGACCTGCCTATAAAGAAGATTGAGGTCTGTGTATCATATCAATCAAGTACATTAAAATAATTACCACTGCCTTTTAACATGGAAAAAAGACTCAATGAAAAAGATGATTGCTGATAAATTGTAGTTGGTCTGATCGAGTCCAAACTTGAGTAGAAAGTAGAAAAATGCTTATTTGGGTATTTCACATGTGCTGCCACATTATAAGCTATAATAATCTCATGTCTAATGTTATATGGTTATACTTGACAAAGGTATGGAATAGCTATACTTTCTCAGGTGTGTCTCAAACATTCTCAAACTGACGAACAGCCTTATCTGAGCACACATGGACATTTATGATTACACTCAAAACAGTCACTATTGAATTCAACTGACGAGTTTCAAACACACTGCAAAACTTTAAAGTGAATCTACAAAATCACTTAATGGGTATGGCTTTGGTTAGTTTTACAAGATTAATAGTTCCTTCATGTATAATTGTATGACTGGGTAGGTGATTATATTATATAAAGACATTTTGTTTAAATAGGTAAGAAATGGTTGTATGAAAGGTCAGTGGCTGATCTGCAAAGAATTAGCAAAAATATTCTTTTTTATAATATATACTTTCTAACAGGGGTCTTTTGCTTTCTCATCTAGGTATTTCCCGGCAGGGTGGTCACCATCATGACCTGGGAGGGAACCAATCCAAACTTGAAGTCCATTTTACTGAACTCCCACACAGATGTAGTCCCTGTTTTCCCGGTATGAGGCATCACCCTGTTAATACTGAGTGCACCCTGTCATTCCTGATGATAGACGTTGGCAAAAATAGATTTGATATCAATCTCTTCTTCAGGAACACTGGAAATATGATGCTTTCAGTGCTTTCAAAGATGCAGAGGGCAACATTTATGCCCGTGGATCACAGGACATGAAATGTGTGACTATACAGTGGGTATAAACTGAATTGACTTGTAGCATCACTTAGTTTAGTTTATTTAGTTTAGTTAATTTGTTTATTTATTAGGGAGAATGCACATAAAAACTGTGACCTACACAAAGAGGTAATATGTTTGAAGCAGGTTATAGCAAAATCGCTAATTTCCAGCTTCGGTCTCTGGACAGGTTGATATCATAAATGGCGTAAATGCCAATAAAATACAATGCAATCATTCATCCATTATGTCATTAAGAAAAACTAGTCCCAGTGAATCTCAGTCACCACATCCATACACTGTTTATATATATTATTTACTTCTAAATGTTATTTAGCACCCAGCTGAGTCAGCTTGTACAGTTTTATTTATCACCGTTTTAACTGCATTTTGTTGTTGTTGTTTTGTTTTTTTTTATCTGCAGATACATTGAAGCTATCAGGAGACTGAAGGCCAAAGGACAGAAATTGGCACGCACTGTACATTTGATGTTTGTTCCTGGTAAGAAGTAATTATTGTTTGCTAAGCTCAAAGATGTTGTGTGGTAGTAAAGGAGAAAGTAGCACAGGGTAAAAGGTAAAAAACTGCAAGTCGGGATAACAAATGCAGGTTTATTTTATTTGTTGTACATGTCCATACAAAACATACATAAAATGAAAAAAAAAATTAAGTGATGGAAACTATTTGTAACAACAGGAGTATATCAGAGAGACCGCACATCATCCTATGTGTTTTAAATGTTGTATTTACCTGAGGGTTGGAGATATATAGTGTAGTGGATATACTGTATAGTTGTGTACTCTGAATGCTGATGACAGTAATAAAATCACACAAAGCCTTGATCTTTTGCATAGTTTTCAACTTGACTGACTCAGTCGACAAATTATCATCAAAATTAATTGGCTAATGAGCTGCTTTTACATGGTGACTGTTGGCAGTAGATTTTGGCCAGATTTGTCTTAATTTGGCAGGAAAATACTGCTAATTAATAAAACTGTATTTTCTATTTTCTCTTTCTAGATGAAGAGGTTGGGGGCCATAAAGGAATGGAAACATTTGTGAACCATCATGAGTTTCACAAATTAAATATTGGCTTTGCACTTGACGAGGGTAAGTAAATAACTGGCACTCGATGTCCTAGAAATGTCTCTTGTAGACCCAAGATTTCACAAAAACATCTTGAAGACAGCCTAGTTTAAGAAATCAATAATTAACTTGTGTTAAACTGTAAAGGAAATGTCTGTCCACAACAATTTAAAATAATTAGATTTCAAGCAAATGTATAGTGATTGCTGCTTGCCTGTGTCTGAATAGTGCTGCTGTAATGGCTTTTTATTTGAGTAAACTTTGAACTCTTAATGAACACACTGCACAACAGTAAAAGCTGTTGCATGGTGTTCAAATGTAAATAATTACTAATATTGCTTAAATAGATAAAAGACATTTATATTACTGTTTGTTCACTCAAAAGATACTTGTAAGGTAGCTGTCAGAATTTGATTCATTAAGGGCAAAATGCATTGAGTGGATGAAGAAGACATAATAACTAAAATGTGTACACCTACAGATATTAACAAGAGGAACCAATTTAACACTGTAACTACCTACAGTATAAACACTTTCTCTTTTTATGTTTAATAGGTCTTGCCAACCCTACAGATGCCTTTACAGTTTTCTATGGAGAAAGAAACCCCTGGTGTAAGTGTGGCATGGCTCATTGTTCTCTGCACAGATTTTTGTGAGATTTGTATGTAAAATTTGTATTATTTTCTTTTAGGGATCACTATACATTGTCCTGGAAGTCCTGGGCATGGCTCCCGATTTGTGGAAAACACAGCTGCTGAGAAACTTGTATGTAACCTTTTATGTACTTTATGTCTGCCTCTGCAAATTATTCACTAAAATGTGTCAAACATTACTAACACTTTACTTTTTCAGCATCATATTATTAACTCCTTCCTGGGCTTCAGAGAAAAAGAGAAACACAGGTGAATATTTGCACTTTTATTTCAGGGATAATTGTATCACAACTCTGTTTAGACTGACTCACTGCCATTTCATATTTGTCTGATACTGAAACATCACTTTATACATTTTAAAGATGTTTTAGCCCGATTCTCTTGGATTAGGTCATAGACTGTGTATATATAAATGGACATAGCTAAATAGCCACCGCATTCCAGATAGGATGTTTGTATAAGGGCACTTCTGGCTACTTCTGGCTCCTACTGACCCTGGCTCCCATTGTCTTGCATTGGAATATTGTGCCCGCTGTCTCTGTAACTGCTGCAGTGAACCTCATCATTTCCATCTTAAAATGCTCATATTAACCTGCTCTACATGATGGGGTTTTTTGACTGTTAAAAAAAAGTCCTAATCCTATTGTAGAGCATGGCTCCAAATTTGCCCCTGAAACCTCTAGCATTGGGAACTTCAGTTGAGTGGAGCTCAATGCTATGGGTCACATCATACTCACTTAGTCCAATTCTTTATACAGTATATGGGCTGGATTGACATAAATAAAGTATATGATTAGGAAACTAAAAAATGTTTTTGCTAAAAAAAAAAAAGGGGGGGGTAGGGAATATTGACAAACTGTCAGTGTTTTTCTGTTTGCTTGAGGCAAGAAATATGTTTTAATGAACTGAGCTGGCTGTCTGCTTTTTAAGCTATTTTCAGCTTTTTGGGTCTAAGCATATTTTAATTGGATAAATCCACTCATATGAACGTGAAATATAAGTTGTGTTGTCACAGTTTTTAAATGGAAAGGGGGAAAACACTTATATGTAGACTTACACGTATGTATTATAATGTGCAAGTAGATGGTCTGATGCTGCTCCAACAACACCTAGACATGTTAAGGAATAATTTGCATGTTTCAAGATAAAAGGATAATGTTAAAATCTTGCAGGCTGAACACTAGTGAGTGCCTTACTCTGGGGGATGTGACCACTGTAAATATGACAATGGTAAAAGGGGGCGTGGCTTACAATGTCATCCCAGCGGAAATGGACGTCAGCTTTGATCTGAGGATCCCACCCACTGTAAATCTACAGGTCTGCATACATATTTATTACTCCATACCACTCTAGTGCTAAGGTGTGACGTATTGTTTTCCCTCACTCCTCAGGAGTTTGAATGTCAAATCAAAAAGTGGTGTAAAGAAGCAGGGGAGGATGTCACCTATAAATTTGCTCAGGTAACCACTTTCTTGCTATATTGCATGACTTATTGCCTTAACATGTGTATTATGTAATTTTTTTGGTATGGGGTCCACCGTTTGCTTGTCTCCATGGAGCAATTATTATTTCGTCTGGATTTTCCTCAGTATGACATCAGTATCTTGCATTTAATTTTAGTAAGAGTTATAACCCGTGCCCACGGTTTGCATTAAGGCATATTAATATCTTGTGCACATGCCTTATAATTTGTTCCCACGCTTATTATTTTAATATTCATCACGTCCCTTCTACAGCTCCATACGGACTTGCAAATACTTGAAAAAATCTTTATTATCTATTTAAAATTTTTGTTTTGATTACACGGCATGGTGGCTGAAAAGCAACAAGACGGGTTCGATCCCCAGGTCACCCGGGCCTTGCTGTGTGGAGTTTGCATGCTTCCTCCCCGTGTCTGGATGGGTTTCCTCTGGTTTCCCCCCATCAACCAAAAAACATGCAACACCCTATGAACAGTTTACAATCAGGGACTGTAGGGGAGTCCCTCCCTCCTGTGGGCTCACCACCTGCAGAGGGGTTCATAGGGTCTGGGTCACAGAGTAATGGGCAGTGCTGCCCCTGCGACCCAGCTGGATTAAGCGGGAGAAAATGGGTGGATGTTTTAATTGTTTGAATGTAGCAGCACAGTGCACATTTAACATTTAATTGGTAACTTTTTTTCCTACAGAAACACATGGATCAGACAGTGACTTCTACAGAAGACAATGATCCCTGGTGGAGTGCCTTTAGTGCAGCCTGCAATGAAATGTGAGTACCCATGATGATGATGATGATGATGATATGATGATGATGGTGATGTGGTGATGATGATGATCATCATCATCATGTGATGATGTATTAATAATAGTTTATTATTATTATTATTATTAAGTTATTAATAATTATTATTATTATCTTGTTGTGTATAGTAAGACAATCTTTAGTCTACATATTAAAATAACACATGATGGCAAATTCTTTAATTCAACTGATATACATATCTGTTTGCGTATTCTCTTCAAAAAGTAATGACTGTACGTGTTTATTTTATAACAGGAACATGAAATTGGAAAAGGAAATCTTCCCTGCTGCTACTGACAGTCGCTTTATCAGAGAAGTAAGTGGTTTAGTTCTGAGAGATGGTTTATGTCCTAAACCACTGATGCAGTTAATGACACAAAATGTTTTCAGGTTGGTCTCCCTGCCATTGGGTTCTCCCCGATGAACCGGACCCCGATCCTGCTACATGATCATAACGAGTTCCTGAATGAGCAGGTATTCCTCAGAGGCATCAGTATTTACCAGAGACTCATCTCGGCGCTGGCCTCTGTCCCTGCTCTACTGGATGAGAAGTAGGCCTCCTGCAGTAAAAGTTCACATAGAATATTATGATTTTACTCAAAAGATTACCAAAGATTTATCTGTTTATGGACTTACAAAGGAATAGTACTGTTGTGCTACAGTTTTGCTTTCTCAGGATTGACACAGTGCTGTTATGTCTTTAGAGCTGTGACTGCCTGTTTGCAGTACAATTTTTTCCACCATATAGGAGAAAGGATCTACTTTGATTAATTTTTAATGACAATTTTTAAATAATTTAAAATTTGTTCAAATTATTTATTAATCAATAAATATATTTGTCTAGAACCTGGCTTGGTAATTATTTTTCATACCTGTTATATACATGAAATACAACGGAAAAGAACACTAAGTCATAATGAAAGCACCACATTATTTAACTTATTTTTACCTTTACATGGTAAGTAACTTCCAATAAATATCTAATTGTATGAAATACATGTAGTCATGACTGTTGAATATTCAAAACTATTAAACGTGTAAAACGACTTAAGTGATTCAAGTAAATATGCTTTGTGCAGAAAAATGAAAAGAATCAATGAAAATCCAAAATTTTCATTGATTCTGAGTTATGAACGTAAATAATATGTAGTGGAACTATGTATGGTAAGAATCAAGCTCACGTTGTGTGTTAAATCATGCGTCATTAATTTCATTTATAATAAAGGATTGTACGCGCCATGTTTACAGGAGCTAAAGGTTGCCCTCGTCTACAGTTCAGCTCCCTTCGGATTTGTCGGCTAATTAACAGTGCGTCTCTCTGAGAGGGATTGGCAGGAAGGCCGTGCAGTCAGTAATTAGGCTGCTCTCTCCGCGGGACACGACAGCAGCATTAACACATGAGGCTGCTTGCCACATCCTTCCTCCCTGAGGGGCAAGGAGAGGTGCAGTCATCCTGTCAGAGCATCCATAAGGCGCCCTGTAGCTGCTAAACACTTTACTAATAAAATCTTGTGTCACTGCAACACAGCATTGATTTAAATAAGTCCATGTTCCAAGGGAATAATTAATGAGAATGCCACAAGTGCAGATGCAGTTCTTCTACAGTGCCTTTGAGGTCAAATGCAGTATAAGAATTCAGCATAATTTGAAAACACAGGGTCATAGGTCAAGATTAGGTCAAGGTCATATGACAAATGAACTATATACCATGTGGGGATCTTGTAGTCTAACAACACTGATATGATCATTTGTTTCAGGACATACTTGTATGTATACAATTGACAACATTAATAACCAAGTACTTTTGCATAACTTAAAGCAATCACTTTGTCATAATCATCACCTGCTTAGATTTCCATAAAGATGGGAGTATGTGAGTAGCAAAAAAAAGGTTAGGTCCAATGTGATTTTACATTTTAGTAAAGGCAGTTTTGTTTGTCAAGGCCACTTTTTGACCTGACATATTTTTATTTCAGTTTATCTTTCGTTTTAACACTGTCCCCAGAAACAATACATTCAAATCAAACAGACTTTATTGACAGTAACAGTTATATTGATGTATTCTTAATTACAAAACATTGGTTATAATTTGTTGTTTTGGTTCTCAGTATTATCAAATCAGGATGAGATTCACATGAGTCTCTCCTGACTCTCTCATTTGGGTTTCCAGAACACTTTGAATGCTGAAATCCAGCTGGTTTAACACTGATCTGAAACCTCACTAACTAAACCCCAGAACCTGCAGCTAATCACTGCAAGTGCAGCCTCTGCAGCTTGGGGGGTGAATTCTGAACTTTCACAAGGCCTTTTCATTATAATGAGAAAAAAGCTGTGACTAATTTTTTTATTTATTTATTTATTTTATTGTAAAAAGAGGCTACAAACACTTTCACAGTCACACAGACAACAATAAACATTGAAGTTAAGTTTTTGAGAACCATTGCCCTGAGGGGGACGACAATTTAAATAAATGAATATTTAATTTTAAGTTTTTGGTAAAATAGAGTAATTGTAGCCTATTCCATGATACAATTATGTCGAAAGTCAGACTAATAGTGCTTCAAATACAAATGCTGAATGCACATTGGAGAACTTCAAGAATAATTCAGGTTTGTAGAGAGATATTTTTGTTGCGACAGTTACCACCTCTGGGTCCATATCTCACCCACAACAACAACCCAGATGACATCCCACCTGCCTGTGTGTTGCCTGTCACCTAATCCACAGCACCCAATTTCAGACAAAGGCAAAAAAGGAGAGAAATAGACTAAATCACTATATTACACCCAACGTTTAAACAGCTACTTCAAGTTCAAACTTAATTGCATTAAGACACATTGTACAAGGTTATTCGAAGCCTTTGGTGAAGATTCATGATCAACGAAGCAAAATACTCAGTGGGATTTTCCCTTGTTTTAATATTGCTATAGTTATTGTGGCCTACATCAGTCAAATAAGGGAAGAGTTGTGTGGCATAAATGAATATGATTAAATAAAATAATAAATGTGAGCAGACCCACGTGGCTCTGCAGTGATAATAAAGCCCATTTGCTGCGTTGCTGTTGCTTGGTGAACGTGACCGCGCGTCGGTGCACGCGCTTGTGTTGATGGAGACTGGACTGTGCGCGCCCCCGCTTCTCTCTCCAGCTCGGCGCGTGCGTGTGAGGGAGGCAGGGTGTGAGTTTGTGTGGCGGTGTTGTATGTGGGAGCGGGAGAAGAGACTCTGCAGTGTCTTGGCAGCTGCATTAGTGCATCCACAGCGGCGATGCCTCCTCCAGCGCTGCGCGCCTCCTCCGCGTCCACTTGACATTACTGATATGAACTCTCCACGGAACTGACTGGACGAGGAGCAAGCGGACGTTTACGCAGCAGCAGTCAGCTTTGAGCCAAGATACCACCCGGATTGACAGCGGCCAGAGCGTTTCCTTTACACCCCGAGAGCCCGTGACGAGATTTTTTAATGGAAAATGGCGATAGGCAAAAGGTCTTGCAGCTTGGTCTGCTTCATTTCTATTCAGATGATCTTTCTTCTAAGCAACGCGCCGTGGCCCGGAGCAGAGGGGCTTCTGTTCCCCCAACATTACACGTAAGTAACGCACTGTGACAGAAACCAGTGGGACTCAGATGGTCACAACTTAAGTCTTGTCCACTCGAATTTGGTGTCAAGAAATCTCTGTTCAATCAGCCGCTCAGCCCTGCTCTTATGTAATTTGGTTGCATCAATATAAACGCAGAATTTAGCAGCCTATAGCCTCTATGGTGTTGAACTGTTGTCCATAATCTGAGAAATAACTGCACTCATTAAAAAGAAACAGAAACAGATATGCCAATCACTATATAATCTATGGTTTAACAGTGTAATTTCCATACCAGCATACCAAAGATCAATTGCTGTTAGATCCTATTGTCAGGGAATAAATGGGACACACAAAACCAGGACGGTGCAGTCTTTGAACAAATTGATAATGAGGGTGTAATCCCATTTTCAGTCTCAGGTACAGGTGCCATTGTAGTGAAAAGCCTGTAGGTTTAGTATTGTTTTCTAAGCAGAATAATGAGATGTTTCCATGGACACTGCAAGGCACCACTATTGTATTAGCCATTGGCTATTTTATATATTTTCATTGTTCAGCACTTGCTCACAACCTCCAGTAACACCAGCAGCAATAGCCTGTGTCTCCTCTGAAAAGGTTGTTGAAAATAAGCATCTTCAAAAACATAAGCTTTGGCCACCTGGTTCATAAAGCAGAGACTAGATCTTTATTATAATTATGTTTAAAGGACAGTTTTATAGAATAGAGCTTTCTGTAAATCATTATCTGTGCAAATATAGTCTATCACCATCTAACGTTTTTGTGTTGAACCTAAACCGATATTGTAACTCCTGTTTTAGATCTGGATTTACTTTGTTCAGTCATTTGCTATACACAAGATTGCTTAGGCTCTAGTTTTCAGTGTTTCTAACCAAAGACCAGTAGCATTCTTCTCTTCTAATCCCATCGGACAAGTATCTAAATAATTGTCTGTGCTACAATTGCTGCATATTGTCCACACAGATTTCATCTTTGTTGAATGATCTCTATATCCTCTTGCTCATTAGTTTTTGACAGATTATAAATGGCTATAGATTTGGATCATGTTTAGATTTGGATCCCTGTTGTCCACTTCAGGCTGTGCAGGGGAGGACCTGGGTCCAGATGGTCCCCTCCTCTCCCTCACAACCTTGGAAATTTGCCAGTCACTACTAGGGGTTTACATGTACTGTACAATACGAGTTAAAAACAATGCAAAAAAAACCCCAACAACAACAACTGGTGTTCCTCCTTGAAGCATTAGCTTGCAGAACATGTGGAGTTAATATGATTAACTGAGATTCAGGAGCAGGACCACGCCTCATCCGCCCTCTCCTCCTCACCAGCGAACTACAGCTCACTATGACCACGCCTCTAATTTCCCGGGAACCTATTTGTAGCCGCCTTTCCCATCATTCCAGTGTGTCTTGGTTAACTCGACAGAGCACGAGACATGGACCACGAGCTAACCATCAATCCGTCCAATTCTGATTCTGACCTGTTCGATGCGTCGTAATCCGTCGTCTCCTCTCACCTGCGGCATTTCTACGAAGACGATTCACAGCGGATCGCGAGCAGGAAACATTCACGTCGCTCACGTTTGCTCTGATGTCCCCCCCTTGCAACAAGTCGTCTCGTGCCCTGTGCCTGCTCCCTGTGTCAGACCAAGGGGTCACCTCTCTCTCAGCCCTGTCTGCGCAGGCTGCACCAAATCCCCATGCACACACATCTGTTCCCCCCATCCCTCCTTCATTTTCTCGTCTTCAAGCCATGTTGAGTCAGGTGGCTTCTTGTGCTCCACCCGGAGTGTCAGCAGCTTCCATATTGACCTCCTCGGCGGCACCCATGGCCTCACAGTCAACAAGCTGCAGAGCACTCTTGGCTCCGAACTTGGACGACCAGCCCGTTCCGGTTCCTCCATTTTTGGCCACAATCTTCAACTGAGATACCTCGCTTTTGCCCCTCTCGTATCCGCCTCACAACATGCAGTCATCGACAGCCTTGCCCCGAGTTCCTTCTCCTCCTACCTGACTGGTGGAATAGCTTCAAAGCTTTTCTCAGTCTTCATCAGCTTCCCCTCAGTTCTTTCGACGTTAGCACCATCTGCAGTTTCGTCGCCTTCTCCCACCAATCCAAGAACATCCATGTCTCCACCATCCAGGCTTATCTCTCAGGAGTTGATCTCATTTACAAACTGACCTTCGGCGAGGACTTCCCATCTCTTTCTCATTCCCACGTCTCTATATTGATAAAAGGACTTCTCAAGTCCGAACCTCATCTTCTCCCTACATGCTCACCTCTTACTTCAAATATCCTCTACCTCTGCATTTGCACTCTTCTTCAGCTTTCTTCGATGTTCAGAATTCGCTCCTTCGACCACCGCTTTCGACCCATCTGTACACCCCAGACTAGCTCATCTTGTTGTTCAATCTTCAGATTTGCTCATTTTCAGATGGACCAACTGGGAAACTTCTTCCCTATCCACCTCTTTCGCCTCAACTTGCCGCTAAGTCCTTACGAGCCTTTCATAAAATATTTCTTTTCGTCATGCCTCCAGTCCTTCCTCCGATGATCCGCTCCTCCTCACGGAAACGGGCAAGATGGCCACCAGATTCTGGTTCAGCAAACATTTTTGGGGAGTCCTACGTTCTTCCGGTCTATCTCCCCATCTGTTCTCGATTCACTCTTTTCGCATCGGCGCTGCCAAGGTGGGCTTACCTGACCGGCAAATTCAAATCCTCGGTTGCTGGGCCTCTAACAAGAGACTTCTTACCTATGTTCGCCATGACCTCAACGATCTCCACAGAGCCCATTCCATCTTGTGCTCTTTCAAATCTTTTGGTGGTTCCGTTCTGGCTGGGCCAATTGACAATTGAGACGGAGCCCCCACCCTGAGTCTCAACCCAGCATCTCCGCCTCGCACGTCCACCAATAAACTTTTCTTCGCATAATCTGTTGTTGGCGTGATCCTTGCTAGTGAATTTATCTTAATGTTCTGTTATCATTTAGTTGGGCTAAATAGTTGTGCTATGCGTGTCCTCCTTTGCTTTGGGTCTCTAAGTACATGCTGAATGAAGCAGAGATGATGCGCTATGGAGCAACAGCGTCTTTTTCTAATTAAGAATTAATATGTCCAGAGCACGGATTTATCCAGCTTCAGGAGTGTTAACACCATTCCTCTCCTCATCCCTAGTCCTGAGATGCATAAATAATGCAGTGATATAGATGACACTGACAATGTAAAATCAGATTGACTCTTGTAACAGAACTAAAGCTGCGGTGCAATACGTAACTTTTTTGGCGACGGGGCTGTGACCTGCTTGCCCCCATGGAAATGTGATCGTTTGAATGCAGTTTTCCACACTAAGACTTAAGACAGTTTTGCTTTTATTCAGGTAAAGGGTTTTATTTAATACATTCTTGCACTGAGTACAAGTTGCTTGTCCACAGATCTGACCTGTGACTGGATCTGGTGGCATCACCTGCTTGTCTCCATGGAATTATATATGGAAATTATATATTATGACTTCTATACTGCAAAACATTTTAGGCCAAGTAATTATATCTTCAAGCAGGCAGTGTACACAGGGTACCTACCAGGGTAACTTGGCATTTGTCAGTGTTATACTATTGATCTACAATATCACAAATGAATATTTACATTGAATGGAAAATATGGTGATAGTGGAAAAAAAAATACCTTAATTGTACATCTGTATTAATTTTCTCAAATGAATACAAATAGTAATTATGTATTCACATAGTAAATGAAAAACTATAAAGTTGTCAATTATATTTATTTACCAACATTGATCAGCAAGTCATTTTAAAATAAATGATCCAAACCGCTTCCGGCTCCCTGTGTCTATGGTGAATATGGGTCATGTACCGCTGTAGTACCATTGCTCTGTCCACTGGGTCTCCAAGTGTAGAATCGACCATAGCTGCCTCTTTATCTCCTGCTTGACTCGGGACACAAAATCGTCCCAGTCAAAATATGGAAGGACCTCAAATTGGGTTTTGGCTTTGTCAGTTTGTTGATTCTTAAATTGACTATGCAAAAAATACATATATTTAGTAATGCATTGGGTACCCAACACACTACAACATGTATTGAATAAATATTTCATAAAAGAAAATGGCAAAGGCTAAGAGACAGTTTGCCCTCATATCAATATTGCAACACGACGTGTGTACTTGTTCACAAGGATTTATCATTGCGTGTGTTGATCTTATTGAAAAACATGGTTTAAGTAGAGCTCAGCTGTCCCATTTGTCCATTTGTCACTTTTGATCTTCAAGTCTTAACAAAACTATTTTCATATTCATCATGCACCATGAAATTATTTTATCCAGAAAAGTATATATGTATATATTTGTTAAATTTCATATCAATTATTATGATTTTAGTAACAGTCCTGGGGCCTAAATTCTACTCTGTAACCCATATATTTGGGCTTATCTTATGAATGATTTTAAAAGTATTTCCTCAAACCTTTATATGTTATTTAATATTTGGCAAAAAGGGTGTTGTTATTTTGGTTTGCTAGCCTAAAAGTGAATTGATTGGTTGACAAGAGGAGATATTCTCAGCCACTTACTCATTATTGACTTAAGAACAGCTGCCAATTATAAAGGCCTTTCCATTCAGTTCTGTGTAACTATTTGGATAACCATTTGGATGTCAGGTTATATAGTGAAAAAAAAAACAGATGAGATTAGAATGTCTATATTTAAATTATGTATACCAAATGCTAAGTTCTATCTTGTAAGCAGTTTCCTATTTTATTGCCACACAGTGCATAGTTGGATTTCTTGTTAAAAAGTGCTGCTTTCGGCTATATTTCCCTACTCCTCCGTCACTATGTTGCTATGCCCGCCGCAGGCCTGAAAATATACAGTTTAAAAAAGTAGTGCTTGTCAAACGCACCATGAGACTGTGAATCATAACTTCAATGGGAGATACTTGTGTTAAAGTAGCACGCAGCTTATCTTGCTATCACTGACTGGCTCCATTTTGGTTGATTTTCAAACCATCCCAAACTGCAGATAAAGCGTTTGATGTCTGCATTATCTTGTCGGGAGAATGGATAAGATGTTGTCACTCTGATGAAAGTGGCACTTCTTGAGGCGAGATTGTAAAACGCGGCGAGCACTAGATACATGGACAGCGGTGGTAATGGATGGGGCCTCTCTGGGCGTGTGAGAAAGTCATTGCACATTTTTTACAGGGCTTTTCACACCTGCTTGTTTGGGATTTGCACATTTGCACATTATAAACATGTTGTCCATTAATTTTAATAGAAATATAAATGGATAGATACTTTATTGATCCCTAAGGAAATTCAAATGGGCAATTCAGCGGAGAAAACATAAATAATATCTGCATTAAATTAAACTGTGATTCTTAAAATGTGCATGGGATAGAGCTATATATTTATTGTTTCATTAATAGCCTGGTTGTTTTTAGGTCTGGTGCAATATACTGAGATGTTGTGAAATAATGAGAATCGCTCAGTTTGACATCAAGCTTAAATCACAAATGGCTTTGTACCGTAATAATCTCTCAGCGCTCAGATAGTGTAGGCTATATCTTAATGCCATGTTAAGACCCATGTGTGGGATGGACAGATTGTGAGCTGCAAAAGTGCATCCCATCACTCTAAATACACATTACTCTTATTGCACTGGTTTTACATTTAATAATGAATAGCTGTGATCCTTTTGAAAAAGCATAAGGTAATGTCAGTGGTCCCATACAAAATATACTTTAAACTCTTTTGAATTTGACTGTAGTTGCCAGATCCAAGGCTTTTTGTTCCTTTCGCTGCATGAGAAACAGTTGTATAACATGAGGCTGTTTTTCATATTGAAAAAATGTTTGACCTTGAAGTGTGTTCTGTTGGAAAAACACATGTACAAGGGTAGCGTTTATTGTAGTCACAGGAGTAGTGGGGTGACGAGGAGGAGCAGTAAAATATGTGTTACAGTTGCTGTCTCTCTGTTTATAATGCTGCAATGACCTTTCACCATATGGATGCCTTTGTAAATTTGGCAAAACTGAAATACAGACGGTAAGTTTGCGACTGGAATGCTTAAGGGTCAAAGTTTTCTCTAATTTAGCCAGTCCAATACCAAAATAGAAAAGCTTGTATCTGTAAAACATGATAAACTGTTACACAAAGAGGCAGATGAACCAGGATGAGGTTGTGAAATAAATGCTCTTCTTAACCAGCTCCTTTTACAGATTGGATGGGAACGAGAACAAAAGTACGTCATGTTTTATAATCTATAGAAAATACCATGTAACCAAAGTAGTGGTCGTGCTGTAATGTTTTTTTAATCGGTCAGTGTCTGTGATGTCTCTTCTTTTACCCTCTCTCTCTGTTTCAGGGTAATGCACTGGGCCAGACGCATAGAGCAGGAGATAGACCGGGTTTTTCAGCAGATCACTGGAGCGCAGCAGCTCAAAGGGGTGAGTACAGACCTGCGGCAGACACGGTTTCTCATTTTCTTTTCATTCACTGCTGTCTGCTGATAGAAATGGGGAGGGCGAGGGGGGTCAGAGCAAAAAAAACGTCACATATAGGGAGATTCATATAACATCCAAGCAATTATACAGTTCTCTATAGAAGCAAATACAGCTGATAAGGTTTATGATCTTCTGCCTTCTCAATCTTTTATGTGTTTTGAAAGTTTACAGTTTTTGTGCACAATAATCAGGAGTCTTGAATTCTTACATTGGCGAAGCACGCGATTCTGTTTGGTTTTAGCAGACCCGCTGTTATACCATATAACACCTACATTTATTTATAGATACTGATTCAGATGATGTGTTTTTGACAGAAAGGTTTGCATGGAGTTCATGTTGGAAACAAGCATATCTTATTAGAGACAAAAAAGGCTATTCTTACCACTAGGATTACACTCATTACCCAACACATGGGTCGACACTGGCTTCAGCTCTCCACACTCAGTTGGGTACAAGTCTTTCCTTAATCTTTTTTTTTAGTTAAATATTTAAAAGAAAAAGATACTGTGATGAGAGAATTTTAAATGCAATTCTGAGATGTGACCAAAACAAAAGTAGTCATTTAAGAGCTTTATGTATCCACAGACACATTTTTGGTTCGCAATAAAGTCTTTCATGTTGAAATATAAATGCTCATAAATACATTGTCATTACCTCCCTGTTCTCATTGTGGCTGGATTTTTGAGGTTTCCTGCTCAGAGAGGAACCACAGGGCCCATCTATCGGCCTTTCAGAGTGCTTTCTGTCTCCACTGTGACAGGCTCCTGATAAAAAGGTCCTTGTAAAAAGATGTGGTGTATGTTATATGCTTTCCATAGCTCATTTCAAATATGGTGACTTCCTGTTTGCAGTTGGCGTATTTTTCTTGTCTTTGTGCTTGTCACAGTGAGTCTATGAGGGAAAATGCCTATACCTGTATTATATTGCCGCACACAGAGGACCTGATAATGTAATAGTGCACTACGTAACTTGCTTTTGGTCTTCATGGAGATCGTCCCCTTTTCCAGTGTATGGTATTATATTTTGCTATTCCCATGGAGACAAGCAGGTCACACCACCAAGTCAAGTTACAGGTTAGATCTGTGGAAGAATGCATGTTTTTCAAAGCATTTTTGAACAATAAGAACAACTGTAATTGAATACATGTAGGATAGATTCGTTTAATGCTATAGTGTGGAACATTCCAGCAAAGCATCGTCTTCATGGAGATAACCACACAAAAGTTATAGCACGTCTTTAATTAGTTACAACAACAGCCCTGTGCCAATTAAGAGGCTGTAATTTGGTTACTGTAGTCTTAATTGAATGGTAGTGAGATGGTAGATGCTTGTTGTCTTAACTATTGAGTAGTGTGTTAAACTCCTGGAGCCCGGAGCACGTGCCCTCCCAGTTTGTGTCACAGAGAACAGATGGTCAGCCCACACTCTCATTTCATTCAGGGCTAAATTAATCCTTGTGAAAAGACTATTAGGACTCTGACATGCTTAGTGCAATCTTAGAAACATGTGAAAGAGTCTAGGTTCGTTTGAATGTTTTATTGATTAAGAAAAAGCAGTAATGTCTATGTGCGCTATGTGTTTCATTGTGAATCACTTTTTTTTTTCTTTCTACCCAGATTGTACTGATTTCTCTGCACTGCTTGTTTTGATGAATATAAGATCTATCTTCTAATTATTATGGTCTCGTGTGAATGCCAATCACGACTCAGCAATGGCCACACATGCCTTAATCCCATGTTGAGCTGTATGAGTCATCTTGGGTTTACTATTAATCTATCTACACAATGTGAAACAAACACAGAGAAACATCAAATGGATAAAAGCAGGTGACACAACCAGACCCAGTTACAGGTCAGATCTGTGTACCCCACTCACAATAATAAGTAATACATGAACTGATTGCTTTAAATGAAAGATAGACAAATTCCCTTTCTTGCATTTATTTAGTTATTGCCAAAAGTTCTACACTGTGGACAAAGCAGTAGCATGGAGACAAGCAGACCCTTCACCAGAAAAGTTGCATAGTATATTATTAAATTCTGTAAAACTATTCTGACTGTCCATGTCCTTCTGTTTTCCTCAAGACCCAAATCTTCCTCATAAATATGCTCCACTTTAGTCTTGCCTGTGTGCGTGTGTGTGTGTGTGTGTGTGTGTGTGTGTGTGTGTGTGTGCGTGCGTGCGTGCGTGCGTGTGTGTGCGTGTGTGTGTGAAGTCGGCCCAGGCCTCAGTCTCTGGTCAGTGCAGCAGCTTGAGGGATGTCTTCAGGTCCATTTATAGGATTAGGGTTGTTGCGCTGCTCTCTTCTCTCCTCCAGGCAGTCCCACCGGAGCAGAGTGTGATGCCCCCATTCAGGACACACTTTCTGGTTCACTGCCTCATGTCCAACCAGTCTACTAAAATGTTAAGACCATACGGTATATTTTACAGGAAAAACATGCAATTGAAAGTATCACATATATATTTCCAGCTTGCCTGGTAACTGCCACATCTATTAAGAATTTATTAATATATCAAAATTGAAGGTGCACTGATCCGTCACCTGCTTGTGTCCATAGAGAAGTTATTGCTTTGCCTAAAGTGTTCTGTTTTGCAATTAACATATATTACTTGCATTTATTCAGTTACAGTGGGTTTTATTTTCTTGAAAAACATGCATTCTTATTGAGAGCAGAGTCACTTATCCACAGATCTGACCTGTAATTAGGCCCAGTAGCTTCGCCTGCTTGACTCCTAGAAGACATTTCAACAATAGCATTTTCATGGAGATGACCTTCCAAAGGAAAAGTTACACAGTGCATCTTTAAAAAGCAATTGATATGAAAATATTGTGACTACAGTTTAAAAATAGTCTGAATTTAACCTCTGTTGCCTTGTTTGTCTCAGTTATGATTTACGCCCCTTTAAACTCTTAGGAATTGATTGAACTGTTTGGTCTGGTCTGTGTCAACCTAAAAAACATTTCTGGCAAAATATTTGTGTTGCCAGTTATATATTCTTATTATGGGATTGCTCTATATTGAGACATAATGCACAGGTCAGTTTGATGCTAAGAGAAAGTCAGAGCGAGTTTACAGGAAGCCATTAGCAACACAGGAAATTAAAGATGGATTTCTGTATGCTCTGCCAGCTCAGCACATCGCGCTGTGGTTCACACGCCACGGAAATCATTCCATCTGTTTTCTTAGGCTACTTCAACAACACAATGTTACTACAAATATATACAGTTAGGCCCAGAAATATTTGGACAGTGACTCAAGTTTTGTTATTTTAGCTGTTTACGAAAACCTATTCAGGATTCAACTATATAATCAATATGGGCTTAAAGTGCAGACTCTCAGCTGTAATTTGTAAGTATTCACATCCAAAGTGGAGCAAGGGTTTAGGAATTACAGCTCTTTAATACATAGACACCTATTTTTCAAGGGATCAAAAGTAATTAGACAATTGACTCAGAAGGCTGGAAAAAAAAAATTAATAAATAAAAAAAGAAAAAGAAAAAAAGAAGAAATCCATCAGAGAGATCGCAGAAATGTTAGGAGTGACCAAATCACTGGTGAGCTTGGGAACTCAAAAAGGCCTGGAGGTCCACAGAAGACAACAGTGGTGGATGGTCGCAGAATCCTTTCCATGGTAAAGGAAAAACCCCTTCACAACATCCACTCAAGTGAAGAACACTCTCCAGCAAGTAGATGTATCAGTATCTAAGTCTAACATAAAGAGAAGACTTCACGAGAGTAAATGCCAAAGATTGACTACAAAGTGCAAACCATTAAAATAGAAAGGCCAGAATTGACTTTTCCAAAAAAGAAAGTGAAGAAGCCAGGCCACTTCTGGAACAGCATTCTTTGGACAGATGAGGCTAAGATCAACCTGTCCCAAAATGATGGGAAGAAAAAAGCTTGGAAAAGAATTGGAACATCTCATGATCCAAAGCTCCACATCTTCTGTAAAACATGGTGGAGGCAGTGTGATGCTCAGCCTCCAATGTCACCCAGATGAATTCTGAAGTGCACAGGGATAAACTTTCTGCTCAGATTCAACTAAATGGAGCAAAGTTGACTGGACAGTACAGTACTGTTCACAGCATAAATGGACAATGATCCAAAACATACTGCAAAAGCAACCCAGGAGTTTTTTTTTTTAAGCAAAGAAGTGGAATATTCTGCAGTGGTCGAGTCAATCACCAGATCCAATTGAGCATTTCACTTGCTCAAGACAGCTGCAGTAAAGGCCTGGAAAAACATCATAAGAAAAGGATTCTCAAAATACTGAAAAGTGACATTTTACTAAGGGTTATGTTAATTTGTCCAATTACTTCTGAGCCCCTGAAATAAGGATTGTTTGTATAAAAATGGCTACAACTCCTACATATTTAATCATATATTTTTGTCCAACCCTTTGAATTAAACCTTAAAGTCTGCACTTCATTTCTATTGCAGTTGTTTCATTTCAAATTCAATGTGGTGGCATAAAGAGCCCAAATCATGAAGATTGTGTCACTGTTCAAATATTTCTGGGCCTAACTGTAAATGAACCTTATGGACATCCATATACCACAAAAGCAATTCAGCAATTTTGTTTTCTATATAGAATAATATTTGATTACACGGGATTTGCAGCATTCATACTAAAACTACAAGAGGTTTGCTGGATTATTTTACATTTAAAAGTCATAATATTGTTATTCAATTTATTGTCATTTAGATCAATTTGGTTATTGTTCTCACATTGTAGTTACTGTTTTTGTGAGAAGTTCAGGCATGACTCTTCAGTACATTATATTATGTTTCATCATTATCTCTGATGCAGTTCTTCAGTGAGTAACACGGGCTGTTGTAATGATCCTGGTTCAGTATTGTTCAGCTGTAGATATCTGTTACACATGGCAGCTTTTTTAAAGACATTTTTTTGAAATGGATTTGTTTTTTCCAAAAGCAAATGTCAATGTTCCTCCAGAGACTTGTGGGCAGGAAGCAACCAAATGTTTTGTTTTTTTTGTGTCAGGACTGTTCTCTTGTTTTCCCACATTTTGACATAAATAGAATTACTGTGTAAATTGAACATGATGTTTTTTTGAGATGGAGAGTTTGTCATTTTGTCTGGAATGTTAAATAAAATTGCAAAAATTGTACTTGTCTCTATGGAGACAAGTAGGGGACGCTAAAACAACTGAATAAAAGAAACATGGATATATTTATATCACACTGCAGAGCATTCCGGGCAAAGGAATAACATCTTCATGAGACAAAAAAACAAAAAAAAAAAAAAAGGAAAAACAAAAAAATGATATATTGGATTGAGTTACATAGTGCACCTTTAATCTAATTTTTCCTTTGTGTTGCAGATTTATAATGAGGAAAGGCGGCGGTTCAGTGTGATCAAGAATCAACCCAGAAGAATTGTGGAGAAAGTGGCGTTAGATATCGAAAGACTCCTGGCTAAAAAACGCAAGGCCCTGGATGTAAGTACGATAGAGATGGCATCAGTACTTTTTTATTTTGATGAACTTCTTTGTAGATCTTAATTTACGTAATAATACATTTAACTATTGGGATTTGCTATAGTATTTAAGTTATTAGTTAAGCAATCATGGCCAAAATGTTGGATGTATGTATAAATGTTGTAATTTGGCTCCCTCCTTTGCATCACATTCAGAGCAAAATCCTGCTCCTCACATTCTAAGCTCTCCACAACCTCTCACCGCCGTATCTCTGAGCTGCTCCACACTGCCACGCCCTCTTGACCTGCACAACACCAACTCACTCCCACACTTCAAATCCAAACTCAAAACTAGTCTGTTTAGACCTTTCTTGCAAAACTGTTTGCTGTTTGCTGTTTGCAAAGAAAACATTTGATGGTTCTGTGATCATACCCCAATTTCTTCACAAATTTCAACAGTGCTGCATCCCTCTGAAAGATTTATTTTTTTTTTTCGACAATTTTTGACTTTTCAGCGTAAAATCTCTTTTTTGCCTGAGAAAAAGAAGCTACCTAATAAATCGGCACACCTTTATATAGGGTGTTGATAGACTATATCCTCCCTCTTTAGACAAATACACATCTCCGGATATGCTTAAATCCAATAAAAAATTCAAGTTTATACAGCGTAGAGTTGGAGAATATGCGTAAAATTAAGGTATAGTCAAAATACCTTGCCTAAAAATTGTGTGCATAGTGTTTTTAACTTCTTGTTCGATATGAATGTTTTTGTATTTATTTATTCATTAATAAACCATTCATTTACCTATTTAGTTTTAGTTTAATTCATTTTTACATAACTATCTGCTAGCGGTGAATGTGTGGTATGTACTGTTGTATATCATATAACAATTTGAAGGAAAATGTATTTCTAACTAAAAATACTATAGCCCTCTTAGTTATTTGTGTAATGTCTTTTAAACAAGCTGACCAAAGAGATTTTCTTGGAGTGTCACGGCTCCTCTGACACACAATAGTTCTTGGTGTTTTTAATCAATAATGGGAAGAGTAGGTCTAATGCAGCTCATTTTTGTGTGCAGAGGTTAGCCAGTGAAGCGGAGCGGCTACAGCGGGAGCATCTGTGGAAGGACAGCATCAAGGTAAACACAAAATAATTTAAAACAACCATCAATACCACTGTGCAAATGACTGAATAGTTAGAATGGAAATAATAACTTTTATGTGTTGTCACAATGTGTGGACTAAAATCTGTACGCACTCACTCTCACTCTCACACACACACACACGCAAATGCAAATCCTATTATTGGATCAGCAACATGATTTGGGTTACAATAGGTTAAGGTTAAGGTTTAGGTTAAGGTAAAGCAAGTAAAGAAAATATGGTTGAGGAAGTCAGGATTAGTGTCAAGGAAATGAATGTAAGTCAGTGTAATGTCTCCAAAAAGCGTAAAATCTAACATTGTTTTACTGTAATACATATATATGTGCTATTTTGTGCTCTTGATTTTTACCTTTTTTGAGCAAGACTACACTTCATAGTATCTAATTTAATACTAAACACAACAGTTTTGTGTTAAATATATCAGGCGGATATACAGCTCTGGAAAAAAATAAGAGACCACTGCAAAATTATCAGTTTCTCTTATTTTACTACTTATAGGTATGTGTTTTTTGTTTCATTCTATAAACTATTGACAACATTTCTCTCAAAGTCCAAATAAAAATATTGTCATTTAGAGAATTTATTTGCAGAAAATATGATCAAATGGTCAAAATAACAAAAACATGCAATGTCAGACCGATGCTGGAATAGAATGGCTGTCAGATGTTGATTTCAGAAAAAAAAAATGGTTTCTTATTTTTTTCCAGAGCTGTATTTCAGGTCATGTTGTCTGAAAATGGAACAAACAGATGCTTCTTCTAGATCACTGCTCTCAGCTGTTGCATTGAGTTTTGCACATATTTCACTTACTATATTTACATAAGTTAGTTACCTCATACCTCTTTTAAACCCAACTGAGATTCTTCATGTAGTTATAGCAGAAGTTCTGTACCTGAAATGCTGAAAAAAGTGTTTATTTTTTTCTGAACAACAATTTATTGTCTGTTTTAAACAAATCAGAACAATACAATCCAGCACAGCATAGTCTGTATTTGAATTGCCTTTTAAGAGGGAACTGAGGCGCTCCATTGGAAAAACTTTAAAAATCTCTCTGTACCATTGTGTAACACATGTATCCACTGAAGCAAGATGCATCTCCTTGCCAGGTGTAAAAGTTTATGTAGTAACATCATATGCCCTGGTAACATAGATCGCCCTGAAAGGCCAAAAAGAAACAAAAGAAAAAAAACATTTCTAGCAGACCTAAACGCACTTAACTAAGTCTTAGCACTAAGCTCAATTCCCCTGCCTGCTTCCCAATGAGTCCTGGAATTCCCAGTGGTGGCAGGACTTGATTCCATTAATTGTGCGTAGCAAAGAGAAATACATTTATTTTTTGGCATTACATCCTTATTACATCCTTTTAACCCCCACTGGTAGTTTAGTCAGACCTGAGGACAAAAGACTCACAGCACCAACTGTCCACCTGAGGCTCAGTTTGATGTAAAAATGCATGTAACCACCTCAATATTATTCGGACATGACAGGCCCAAAAATAATATTTGAAGTTTGGCAGCGCCTGACCTCCCTCGTCAGCTGAAGTTGCAAGATATTTATTTTAAGCCTAGATTTCTTCCTGTGCCATATAAATTTAGATGCATTTTTTTTATATTTCAGAGAATGTTCTTTTGTTAATTTTAAGGGGTAACATTTGCATAGGATAGAGTATCCTGGGAAGAATATTCATTTTGATCAAATTTATCCTACCTAGTAATGACAGAGGGAGGTCAAAGCACCTATTCAGATCAGCTTTTACTGAGTTCAAGACTGTTTTAAAATTTAATTTGTATAAATCAGAGGTGTGGTCTGATACTCTAATGCCCAAATATGTAAAGCCTTCAGCTGACCATCAAAAGGGAAAATTAGCAGGAGGCCCCCCTCCCTGTCTCTGACCACCCAGCAGTAGAGCTTCAGATTTATCAAAGTTAATTTTAGACCCATAAATTTGCCCAAATTGGTTAATAATAGAGAGTAGAATTGGGATGGATGTCTCTAGCTTGATAACAAACAATAACACATCATCAGCATAAAGTGAAATTTTTTATTCAGTATTCCCCAATTTAATTCCAGAAACTCCAGGATAGCCTCCGCTAGTGGTTCCAGAGCGAGTGCAAATAAAAGGGGAGAGAGGGGACAGCCCTGACTGGTTCCCCTACCCAAGGGGAAGATATCAGAGATCGAACCATTCACCAAAACCCTTGCAGCAGGAGCACTGTACAGCAATTTAATCCACCTAACAAACTCAAAACCCATACCAAATTTATTTAGCACACTGAATAGGTGCCCCCACTCCACCCGATCAAAAACTTTCTCGGCTTCCAATGAGATTGCAAGAGCCTTGTAGGTCATATTTTGTGAAAATTGCAAGATATTTAAGAGTCGGTGCACATTGGAGTGGGAGTACCTGTTTTTTACAAATACAGTCTGGTCTGATTTCACTAGAAATGGCAGCAAAATCTTAGTTAAAATTTTACAGTCCACCCCAAGTAGACTGATTGGTCTGTAGGATGTGCACATATCGGGAGGCTTATCCTTTTAGAGAATTAAAGAAACATGTGCCACATTCAAGGTAGGTGGGAGTGCTCCATGTCCAAAATAATCCTTATACATATTGAATAATGGGTTCACAATATGTTTAGCCATTTTCTTATAGATATCATGCCCAAACCCATCTGGGCCTGGGGCCTTCCCACTTTGTAAAGATTGTATGGCTTTTAAGACCTCTTGAGTGCTTATCGCTTTACCCAGCTCAAGTTGTTTTTGCTGAGACAACATAGGGAGATCAAAGAAATTTTCACTAAGATTTGTTGTGTTGTCACACCCAGAGGAATAAAGATCCTGATAGAACTCCTTAAATATTTTACATTTGTGTTTTGAGTCAAAATGTGACTCTCCCCTCCCATCTCTGAGAGAAGCTATTGCATGATACCCACTTTTCCCCTGGGCAAGTCGAGCAACTAGAAGTCCAGGTTTATTTCCAGATTCAAATAATCAATGTCTTGCACAGAATATGGCCATTTCTGCCTTTTGAGTAAGTAATTGGTCTAGAGTAGATCTGACGGCGTCTAACTTTTTGAGAATAGAGGGTGAAGAGTATCTCTCCAAAGTCAAAATTTGCTGTTGTATCTAATTGTTTGGCTAGGGGCATTCTTTTTCTTTGCCTTGTCTGGTTTTCATGTAAATTTAATTATGCACAGTCTCCAAAAGGTTGGGCTGTAGAATTTTATTGTTTGTTTGTGTTGTAAATAGATCCAAAATAGTGTGTGATTTTATGTCAAACTTGTTCTTGTGCTCAGAGAGCAGATGGCTGCACTCAGCCTGGCCCTCACACTCTGTCACTGATTCATCATGTGGCTGCACAAAGCACAATGCACACATTTGGATGAGACAGATTTGAAATATGAACATTTGGGACTTTACCATAACAAATGTGTCACAAAAACATTTGTTACAAACACATTTAAACAGTAATTCACTTATTTATATCTATATAAAGAGCTTGTAATATGCAGATGGTACATGTATGCGATATGGGCCTTTCTTATATGTAACTTTTCTAGTGTGAGTTCTGTTACCTGTGTGTCTCCATTAAGATGCTTTTGCCTGGAATATTCCACAATATGGCAATAAATGTTTATATCTTGCATTTATTCAATTACAGTTGTTTTTATTGCAAAGAAAAATGCACATTATTACTGTGATGATGCTTGCCTTCCCACAGATCTGACTCCATGAACATAGATAACTTCACTGCCAATCTGTGGAACATTTTAGGCAAAGCAGTAACATTTTCATAGAAACAAACAGGTGACACCTGCACCTGAAAAACTTCATAGTGTAAATGGCAAAATGATCATACAGATTGATCCGACTCGGAAAGATAATAAATGTTTATATCTTGCATTTATTCAATTACAGTTGTTTTTATTGCAAAGAAAAATGCACATTATTACTGTGATGATGCTTGCCTTCCCACAGATCTGACTCCATGAACATAGATAACTTCACTGCCAATCTGTGGAACATTTTAGGCAAAGCAGTAACATTTTCATAGAAACAAACAGGTGACACCTGCACCTGAAAAACTTCATAGTGTAAATGGCAAAATGATCATACAGATTGATCCGACTCGGAAAGATATAAACTTGTTTAAACATGTCTGTATTTTTAGCAGCTGGACATATCATACTATGACTCCAAGGCAGAGCTGGATTATGTGAGTACATTTTCTGTTTTTGATAGCCATGTTATAGCCATGTGAAATCCTGTTATTTGCAGTAACCACTTTTCCTGGCTAGACGCATTGACAAGGTTAAAAGCATCTGGAGCTTTGGAAAATGGTCCATTCATAACAGTTAACAGAAGTTTGATGTTGTTTGTTGTTTGATGTGTTTTATTTAGCACAATATTTTAGTGCATTAGTTGTTATGCCCTTTAGAAGCCCTTATCATGAGCACAATAGTGAGGCCAGTTATGTCGTCCGGATTGGCATTACCAGGGTCCCACCCTAGATCCAGGCCTGGGGTGGGTGCTTGACATTAAGCGTCTAGTGACTGGGTCTTACTCTTGGTGACTGGGCTGTCGTCCCATGGACCCACCACCTGCAGGAGGATCCATAATAATGTCTCTCACTGTCTCAATATGATTGAAAACCCCTGTTTTCAACCATATTATTTCCATGACAGTATTCCATGGATGGAGAAGGAGATGTGGAGAACCCCTCCCACATCAAGCTGGAGTTTGTTTATGACCCAAATTTCAAAAACAATGTCAACTACTCCTACACAGCTGTCCAGATCCCAACAGACATATACAAAGGAGGTAAGTGACATTTTGGTCTAGAGCTGGGCAATATGACAAAAAATGTGTCACTTGATTTTTTCCCTAGTGATAGATCACAGTTTTATTTTTAAACAAATTAAAATGTCTTTCAATATGAATTTCCTGAAGACAATTAAGGACTTATAAAAAGTGATATTTTTAACACATTTCTTCCTTGAAAATCTAAACTCTGCTCTTGGGTATTGAAACCTACTTCATCAGAAATTAGAAATGACTGAATCTTGATCTTGATAAATCAATTTTTCAGTTGTACAGCCCTATTGCTGGGTTTTTAGATAACGTCAGAACATATGCATAGGTCTATACATTTTAATGGGCTTAGTCACTAATAAAAAACAATAAGATTCATTCTGTGGATTTTTTATTTGCATATTTCAGCAAAACTATAGTGTTTGTATTTATGTTTTCAATTAGCACCAGTGATTTTGAATGAGTTGAACTGGACCCAGGCTCTGGAGAAAGTCTTCATGGAGAACAGCAAAGAGGATCCATCTTTACTGTGGCAGGCTTTTGGAAGTGCTACTGGAGTCACACGATACTATCCAGGTATATGTTTAAAACTGCATTAACTGCATATCATTTTAGAGAGAAACCACAAATCCTTCTGTCTGCATTGTAGCAAACAAAAACCAATACTCAGATACTAATTGATACTTTACTCATCCAAACAAGTATCATTACTGAAGAAAATCACATACATCGGTCAAAACTGGAATCAAAATTGTGCTAAGCCTTTTCCTTAGTATTGCAATTGGGTTAAAATTCTAGTCATACATTATTGTACAAGATATACCAACCACCACACACTGTAATTGTGTTTTTCTGACATATGTGATTTGAATGAAACCCCTTCTGTCTGCCCTTTTCTCAGCGACCCCATGGAAAGCCCCTGATAAGATTGACTTGTATGATGTCAGGCGGAGGCCTTGGTATGCTGCATTGCTACTGATTAAATACTGAATTATTTATCAGATTCATACTGTTACTATAATGTAATTTTATTCCTATGCACACAGGTACATACAAGGCGCCTCATCTCCCAAAGACATGGTTATTCTTGTCGATGTGTAAGTCGATTATTTGATTCTGTTATTTTTATTACAAGTTTAAAAAATATATTAACATGTTTTCTGCAATTTAAAATATTTTGCGAAGTGTAAAGGTGCACTACATAATTTTTTGATTGAGAATCCAGCTTGTTTCTAGACACAAATCATTGCTCTGTCTGGAATGTTCCACAGTATGACTTTAAACTGCTATATTACACAATGTACCGCGTCTCCACAGATCTGACCTGTAACACGGTTGACTTGGCCTCTATGAGGATAGAAAGGTTTAATACCACTGTAGAACATTCCAGACAAAGCAATAATATCTCCATGAAGCACATTTGATGGACCTGCCAGAAAAGTTACAATGCACCTTTAAAAACAGTGTTGACCTTTTATTATTGTATATGCAGTAAAAATTGTCACACAGAAGAGTAAATCAGTTCCAACAAGAATAAAAAACATTTGAAAGGCACTTTGCACGCTCAAATTATCAAAATGATTCAAAATAGAATAATATATTATATAGTTTATTGCTTTACTTATTGTTGTTTGCTGAACAGAACACAGTCATGGCTCAGGTTTGCGTTTTGTGTCCTTGTGGTGACTAGTTTTAAATCTAATCTAATATTGAGAGAAAGAGGCCACTAGAGCAGCCCTTCATCCACATGTGTCAGGCCCATGAAACCGTCTCCATGGCAGCAACTACTCCACTTATAATGAGACCTGACCCGATATTCCCCACCACTCTATTAGGGTCACGATATTGAATAGATCCAGGGTTTAGTTTTCTAATCTGCAAAGGTGACTCAGGTAATTAGAATCGCGTGGTATGGAGTCTGGATGTAGTTAATTTGATATTGTGGGTTCTTTTCTTCTTCTCTTTATTGGCTAAAAAGATTTGTGAGTTAGTAAAAAATACTTTTGAATATTTTTGGGGGTTTTCATAGATATATTTTTTCACTCAACATTGATTTAAAAAAATGTTGATATAGCCTACACTAAACCTACTGTCTAAAAGCAAGCAAGATAAATCTGAGTATTGTTATAATCAAAAGACTGGTTCACATTGTTTTTATTTTTACTTTTTAAAATGGTGATTTTGTCATTCTATGCTTCACTGTTGTAATACCGTGTTTTCCAGGAGTGGCAGTGTCAGTGGACTCACTCTGAAGCTGATCAAAGCCTCTGTCATGGAGATGCTGGACACTTTATCAGATGACGATTATGTCAATGTGGCCAGGGTGAGAATATGCTCCATTAAATCTTGAAGCAAATTGCACAATCACACTTAAATAGTTCTCTTTTCTTGTTTTAGTTTAATGAGAAAGCTGAAGCGGTGGTCCCCTGTTTCAAACACCTTGTTCAGGCAAATGTTCATAACAAAAAGATATTCAAAGAAGCGGTCCAACAGATGCAAGCTAAAGGCACCACTGACTACAAATCTGGGTTTCACTTCGCTTTCAACCAGCTGCTAAATGTAAGTAACAGTTCACACCATCATTATAAAGTAGTATAGAGATAGACCAATATGCTGATGACCTCTGCCTATAATTTTAGGTTAATGTGTAGGGCTGATTTTGGTAATTTGTCTCAAATTAGCTAATTAGTATTCAGTACAAACTCATCTGCAATCTTGTTTGACTACAAACTGGATAAACGAGCAGTGTAGTCACATTTTTGCAGCACCCATTTTAAAATTATGTAAATATATAATAACTTTTACGTAAATGTCTTGGTTGAGGTTAAAGTGAACGAACACAAGTGCAGAAATTTCAATGTATATCCTTTTTGTTTGGATAATTCTACTCACATATTTCTGTTCTTTAATGTTTTCATTGACTCAATTTTCTACTTTTCTTTGTAGAAAACAAATGTTCCTCGGGCAAATTGCAATAAAATAATCATGCTGTTCACTGACGGGGGAGAAGACAGGGCGCAGGACGTGTTTATGCAATACAACTGGCCCAACAAAACGGTACAAAAAATTATATATATTCTCACTCCACGACGCTGCCCTCTCTCCCTTCAAACCTTCACTGTCTTTCTTTCTGCTTTCTCTCTCCCACTCCCCTTTCTTTTTCCCCCTTTTTTATCCTCTCTTATAATCTCCCCTCTCACTTTCTCTGTCTCTCTGCCTCTCTCGCTCTCGCTCTCATGATCACTCCCTCGAGCTTCCTCACTCTCTTTTTCTCTCACTCCCTCTTGCTCTTTTCTCATGACTGCCCTTCTCTCTCTCTCGTTTTGTCTCCGTCTCAGCCTCCCAAAACTCCCCCTTCTCTCTTCCTCACACTCTTGCCCTTCCTGTTCATTTGACTCTTTTTCCACATCTCTCTACCTTTATATTCTTTTTCAGCATTATACATTTAAAAAAAATGCTGCATAATCTAAATTTTATTTTAATATATTTTTCCTTACAATTTCACCATTTAGGTTAGAGTATTCACCTTTTCTGTTGGTCAACACAACTACGACGTCACACCATTACAGTGGATTGCTTGTACTAATAAAGGTAACGTAAAGGCAAATTGAATTGTGCTTGGCTTATTTGATTTCTTGTATTACACTTTATATACAGTTAGGCCCAGAAATATTATATAATATTTGTTATTTTAGCTGTTTATGAAAAC